>JANLJB010000576.1:3887-15949 GCA_026212285.1 Bursera cuneata
GTTCTGATTCATATGGGGAAGTTGAATTTGGGAAGAAGAAACTGAAAGCGAGGAAGATTGTAAAGATTTATAAATAAATAGTGGAAGAGTTGGAAGGATCAAAATAAGTTGTTTGACTTGTAACTGCTGTGATTGTCTGAAAGGTTTGAGTAGAAAGGATTGTCCATATCTGTCTCACATCTTGGACAGTTGAATTTAAAGCAATGGCCAAAATTGGGGTCAGAATCAACAAAGTTATGCAAGTTGACCAACTTGTATCTGAATTCTATGAATTGAAAATTGGCTTGCATTAATGCATTTAAAAAGTAAACAATATGCATGCACTTTCAATATTATTGAATGATTGGGATTGGAAATTTTCTGGACATCCCTGAGATTTGATTGAAATAAATGGCAAGGCTAAGGTTTTATAAATTACACTAACACCCTTGTCTATTATTTATAGATTAAAATACCCCTAAGTTATCATTTTTGTTATATAAATTAAAATAAAATTTCAAAATATTCCAAGACAATTCCTTACATGATTAAAAGATGATAGAAAATTTATTAGAATTAAAAAATTATAATAAAGATTTATAAAAGTGGGAAAAAAAATAACAAAAAAAACCCTTCTACTATAAGCTTCGAAAATAAAATTTTTACAAACTTTAATTCTATAATCAAAATACCATTTATAATAATTAAGGGGATATTGGACTTTTAATAATAAGTTTGGTTAAATGTAAGGGTATTAGTTTAAATTTATAATACTTTTTGGGTTATCAAGTCGTTTGACCAAACTTAGGGATGTCCATAAACGTCTCTTAAAAGATTTCCCTTTTACGCAAAGACATTGACATTGAGTTTTAATTCAATGTGGAAGATGGGAGTATGTCACAACTCTACACTAGAAAGAAGTTTAATTAATTAAATGTATTTGACAATTAATTATACATTGAGACAAGTTAGACGATTATATACTTTAACATGAAAAGTCAAATTATTCAAGTAAGGATGATATGGAGAAATTCATACTGCCTATGGACTAATTAGAAATAAGCAGTTCTCGTCCAAATGCTTCCAATAAAAATTCTTAAGAGCATGTTTTTTTAAACAAAAAAAGCATCTATAAGATGACTCTTCCAATTAAAAACATCCCAAATATTAATTGTTTAAAGCCTACAAAATGTTTTTTACTATTTCAATATATTTAATATCATAAACTATATTTCAAGGTGTTTTAAGGTACTGTTAAGGATGCTTTCAAAATATATACCAATTGCGTTGCATCTCTTGTACTTTTACCTCATCATTACATTTGGTCCCCACTTCTTGATTTAATATCATCTACCTCTCTTACCGTTAGTTTTCATTGTTAAATCTAATCGTTGACCGGTTTTGACCTAAATAAAGATGTTTTTACCCTTTATTTGGTTAGAAGTACTTTCTTATAGAGAAATAAAATAAAACTCATCATATAGATGATTAATATTAAATTTACGAAATACGTAATCTACATAATTAAATAAATGCAAATAAATTGTTAAATTAATCTTTTTGTTTGACTAAGATTAAATTAAGAAAATATATTAATTTAATTAAAATAAGAAAGGATTGTGGTGCTTGATTTAATATTAGGTTTTNCTTTCCTTAATTTTTTTACATATTTTAATTTTATAATATACTAAACTTAGAATTAGTTTTTTTTTTTTGTATAATTGTATTAAGGCTCTCTTTGATACAATTTTGAACTTCTTGTGAGTTTACCTACTTTAAAGAGCATTAAATTAGGGAAAGAGAAAAGGAAATAACATATGCACCCCCATGGTATAGCCTAAGTAACACTGTCACCCCATTGACTTTTTAGTAACATCCACTTTCCACTTTCGCATTTCTGTTTGAAGACATGAACAACTCATATCAGGAATTGCAACCCCATGGTATAGCTTAAATAACATTGCCATCTTCGTGAAATCTTTTACTAACACCCTACCCACACTGTCATTGGGTGACGATGTTATTTAGGCTATATCATTAAGGTGTGTATGTAATTTCTATCATGTGAGTTGTTAGTATCCTCAAACGGAAGTGTGAAACTAGGAGCAAGTGTTTCGGGTGGTAGTGTTACTTAGGTTATATCATGGGGTGTATATGTAATTTCTTCAAAAAAAAGAAATATAATAATAATCTTGATATTAGGTGCACATAATCTTATGTTTACCTCTAACTAGTTATAGTGAAATCCAAAGACATACTGCAGAAATTTTTCTATAAACCAGGTAATTATTATTTTTTTATGTAATATTTATCAAGTAGAAATTTAGAAAAAAAAAATAAAAAACTTGGAAGGAAAAAAGTTTAGGATTAAAAAATTAAAATATATACTTAATTAAAGAGATGTAATNGTAATGACTTTATTTCTTATATGAAAAAAACTAAAATAAAGATGAAATTTAAATAAAATAATAAAAATATTCTCAGACTGAGAGGTCAATACTCTTAATGAATAAAATATATTTTTATAATTAATTAAAAATATTTTTCTTGGGCTAGGCCGCCAATGGATCCGCGTCTGCGGTACCGTCTGTCTCTTGGACTCTTGGCCTGCGGATATAGGCTTTTGACCAGACCATGAAGCAGCAGTCACGCGGTTTCCCCTTTTTTGTTCCTAAATTATCGCTAATTGTGATGCTTATTAAACGTAATTTCATTTGTTTATTTAATTTTAAATATTTTTAATAATTATTTATTTTTTAATTTAATTATAAAAAATTACTTAATTAGCATAATTTTTTTTAACTTTTCTTTCGCACTTACATATTATAACAAATCAAACTTAAAAAAAATTAAATAATAATAATCGACCTTATTATTAATGTATGTAAAATTATTATTATTAACTTTATTTTAATACAACCACAAAAATTCACATGAATTCTACGTGTCTCATGCTATTAAGCTAGTGATGTAAATAAATTAGAAAAATCAATTAGGACTTGGAAACTAAGTCGTATCACAATTAGAAAAATCAATTAGTGGAAGGTTAAGTCGTATCCAGACTATGGAATTTCGCCTTTGGAAATAGGATGTGAATTCCAAAATTTGATAGCTTATTTGCGAGATTATTTATGATTTTTCTTAAATGTATATTTTGAGGATAAAATTTTCAAAGAACTAAAAAAAATGGAGTCTGGAGAGTAAAGTGAAATTATAAAAAAAAAAAATCAAAATTAAAGGAATAATTAAAAAATAATCACATTAATTTTTTTAAAAAAATATATATCATAATCACAAACCGATAAATTTATAGATGTTCTTTACTATCAAGAGTTAAAGACCGAAAACTCAAGAGTCTAAAAAGAGGTCTTGAACTGTTGAGCATGATAGACAGAAAGCAAAAAAAGTTATAGATCTGTCAATTTATGATTATGATATATATATATTTTTAAAATATTGATTATTTTTTAAAAATTCTCCTTCTATTTTTTTATTTTTTTAAATTACCCTAACATTTGAATGGTGGGATTTAATAGAACTACTCTTTCTCTATTTGACTTAGTCTAATTGTTTAGTCTAGCCCAATATTTTCATCCACCCACAGCTTTTATATATATATATATATATATGTATATGTATATTAAAAATTTAAAAAATAACCCTATGAACTTAGCCAATTTATGCAAATTCTTGGTTATAAATGAGAGTTTCTTTTAAATTATATAGCCTGATAGTTGTATCTAATATTACTAAAATTAATTATTCAATCCACATCACACTTTAAAGTAAAAGCAACAATAACAACACTAAGGAAGTCTTTATTTTGTAGAATCATGTGGATATATAAGATCATGCTACAGTATATTAGATGTACTATTACATCTATTTTCATATAAAACTTGTAAATAAGCAATACAACTTTTCAAATAATCATCTGCGTAAAAATTGTCTGCGCTTATTTATAAGTTTTTTGTGATTGTTTGTAAGTTTTAAATACGTGTTATATAATTTTTATGAAAAAAATATGAAAATGGATGTAATTATTACATTAATATATATTCAGTAACATGATTATATTCATAAGCAAGTCTACTTTATGAGCTAATGCTTAAGCTTTTCACGAATACATAATCCATTCAAGACTTGGAGTTATCAATTATAGCAATGTTAGGGTCAATCACCAAACAGTTGATGAGAGCAGAGATTTGAAAATTGTAACCATGGAATGTTATGTCCTTTACCTAAAAGGGAAAATATATTAGACCTGTCAAAGATTATGATTACTTAGAGGAAATTAATAAATTAAAGAGTCAATTAAAGCAACTATGTGGACCATTAAGGTACGAATTTCATCTCTCGAACCTTAATTGGTTTTTTCTTTGCTGGCTTCAGTTTTTTAACATGTAAGTTGTGCGCTTAATGAACTCTTCAACATTAGGTTTTAATTCTCTTAGGGTTACGCTCTCCGACGAAAAATTCAATAATTAATTAATTTGTATTAAGAAATTTATAAGGATACATGATACAAGTCTCGTGGGATTAATCGAGTTACACGTAAACTAATTCGAACATTCAAGTTTAAAAAAAAAAACTCTAGCAAGATATTATTACACTACATAAACTATTATTTCTAAGTTTTTTTTTTAACTTTATCGATGTCAATGAGTTTATAAAATTTTTTTATGTCTATTATTATTCCTTCTTAATATATTTTTCAAAATTTTCGTTCAAAATCTTCTCNTTTATGGGCTTGCATAAATATGCCTATAGTCCCAGTGAATGATTGCCCGACTCGCAATTCCCAGCCCAATTGTTTAATTCTTCTAACTTGAAATTCATGCATCATAATGCGGCAATGCCCCACACTGTACCTGTGAAGCTGCATCAACTTATTCAAAGCCTTGGGGAATATTGCAATTTACAAGCGGATCATAATCTATTCAACTTTGAGGTCATTGCTGCATATTAAAACACATTTGCAGGTGAGCCTTTGATTCGACAATAATGAATTAGGTGCTTCTTCAGAAAAAATTGCGTTGGAATCAAAGTGAGAAACGTTTAAATATCCACGAAAATGAAATGTTAGTATTCTCATAAATGAACTACGATTTTCTGCTCTTCTAATTTTGTCTTAAATTGGATGACACGTAAATTTAATATTAATAGATTCATAACATAAGTTTGCATAGCAATTAATTAAGTTCAAAGCTGCATAGGGGACACCGGCCAATTTGCTTTCAACTGAAAAAAGGCATGATGTGTGCAGACAGCAGTGGTATATGTGGCCAGTCTAGGTGGAAACCGACAGAATTTTGAGGCTTAAAATGATGATAAAAAATAACCATAAAAAACATTACAATATATTAATTGAAACATATATAGAAAGATTTCAAAAAATGATAAAGAAGATGAATGATTTTAAGATTTCAAAAATGATAAAGAAGATGAATAATATTGAAAGGAGAAGAGTTCTGCTAATAGAGAGTAGAATAGGTTACTGAATTTTTTCATGAAAGGTTTTAGGCTAATTATAACTTTTATGGAAAATATAAAAAGTAAACAACTTTATGTTGTTTCGAAAAACAGTCAAATTTTAACTGATTTTTATTGTCAAACAATACTAGACATTTTCAAATTGTCAAGTAACGTTTTAAGTGTTTGAGTTTACATCTCTATTTAAAGAACTCGATAAATTTAATTTTGTTATGATATGTGTGAAATTTTGGATGGCTCAATAGTTACAAGAGTAGTGCATGATGCCACATCACAAAACGAGATTGGCGTTGCTGTTAAATCTAAGCCTAGAATCAACATCTAGGGTCAAAATAATGTAGATTGGTGGAAGAAAAACTTACAAAACTCTAAGCTTTGAAATTGGTAAAATTCTCGAAAAAAGTGTTGAAATCTTCACCAAATCCACTCAAACAAGTTGTATAAAGCTCATCTAGTGGTTAGTATCACCTCTTCACTTTCAAAATAACTCAAAGTGCTAGCTTTGCCTTGAAATTTTGAAGAAAAAATCAAGAGAGAGGGTGGAGAAGCAATTTCCAAAATTAGAGAGAGAGTGGCTTAAAGAAATGGCTTCCATATTTATCTCTTGGCAAATTTTCAAAAAGCCATCAAGTTTTTCACGTCTCTAAAATAAATCATTAATGAATGCTAATGGGCTTGATTTAAAGTTTAATTTCTATTTATGTACAATATATCTTAACTTGGCCCAAATTAGCTTAATTTCCAAAATTAACTAATTTGACTTTTTAAGCCCAATTTGAAAATCTAATTCCAATATACACTTTAATAAATAATTTAACATATATAATATATTTAAAATATCCATTAATGTAAATATGCCTTCACAAAGGAAGGTTCAAAGGGTTACTTACACTTGCCTATTCTATATAGGTTTCGATCATTGAAACTCTATCCCCAAGTTAAAACTTCTGGTTTGTAAGTCTCTCATGAATTTATTCTTGTGGGGAATTGTAGGAAAATATAATAAATTGATAAGTTAAATATCATTATTTTGTGAAATTCTAACAGTTTTTCTTTTTAATTTTAAGTTTGTAACGATTTTTCTACTAATTTTGAATTTATAATGTTCCCCACTTAAACACTATAAAAAGGGATCTCCTCTCCTCATTTCAACACAACAAAGTGAAATAGCTCTCTTTTCTCTTTGAAAGCTCTCCTCCTCACTCTTTTGTTCTTAGTGTTTTAAGTTCTAAGTTCTAGAGAATT
Source organism: Bursera cuneata (assembly GCA_026212285.1). Lineage (NCBI taxonomy): Eukaryota > Viridiplantae > Streptophyta > Magnoliopsida > Sapindales > Burseraceae > Bursera > Bursera cuneata. Next base: position 10,605 of record JANLJB010000576.1, read on the forward strand.
TAGAGTGATAGAGTTTTTGAAATATTTTCTTCACCAAAAGTAATTTAGTGGTGCACCTCGCTACTTTCCTTTATTGTATCCGGGGAGACAGACATCATGCAAGCCTCAAGCATCAACAGGAGGAGGCGAATTTGTTTTAAGGAAACTCTGTGACACACAAGTCTCAGACCTTTACCAAAATAGGCACTTGAGGTCAATTTCTTCTCCATATTTTGTTAATTATTTTGTACCGATCTAATTATGTATAATAGATATTATATAAGATTTATTTAAATAATATCTTTTGGTTCAAGTATTTCCAACAATATCTTCGTATCTTGGATTCCAATAATTGCAACGAACCCTTCTATAATACAAGCAATTTAGATTGCTTAAACAATGCCTTGATCGGTCAAATAGGAACTGTTGACTTGCTTCCCAAGCTTGCAAGTATAAAAAAAACTAAACATGGCGATGTAGTCCACCTAATTAATTGGCTAATTCATGCTGTGTTGATTATTTTGTTTAATGAATTTAAATATCCCTTTGAATGTTTCTTTTAGTTATTATTGATCTAATAAGTTGCCAAAAATGAACAACTCAACTTTAGACAATTAAGATTTGCTTTTATATATGTATTCTTAGTCTATTAGGTTTGATCCGTCTATTTGGAAATAACAGAGGGTCTCATCATGGTAGTGGTTATGGTGCAGGTGGTGGTGCATAAGGTAGTAGTGGAGGAGGAAAGGGTGGAGGTAGTGGAGTTCTAATGGAAGGTATGGTCATGGCAGTGGTTATGGTGCAGGAGGTGGAGGAGGTGGTGGTGGGATTTTGGATTAAGTTTTTTTTACCAAAAAAAAAAATCAGTTTTTTAATCAAATTTAGACTTTTAATTAGAGATTAGAATTAGAATGTCAGTTATATTATATAAATTATCTCTTTTACCCCTTGTCATTAGTCAAGTTATTAAAGAAATTTATGAAGTTATGAAAGATACAGATATTAAAGGTATCATTCATTAAAATGGTATATATATTTTCTATCTAAAATTAAGTTAAATAAGAATGTAATTCTTGATATTATCTCGTAAAAAAAATTTAAAAATTAAAAGGGGACCTAAAACCCCCTGTGGATTAAGAAAATTACAATTGTCCCCTCACCGTTAAGTCTGAGACTTCTAACTTAAACATTAGAAGGGCAAAATAGGAATGACAGAGACATATTAAATGCAAGCAGGGACGGAGCTTAGAAGGGACTGAGGGGGGCCATGGCCCCCCCAAAGAAAAAAAAAATCTATATATTTAAAGGGNAAAAATTAAAAAAATATTAAAATTTTTATCTTGGCCCCCCCTAAAATTTGAATTTTTTTCCTTTGGCCCCCCCTAAAAATTCTTCCAAGCTCCGTCACTGAATGCAAGTATTAATCAGTTTTGGGAATTGATACTAAAAATTAGTCCTCATGTAAGCTATTGACACATCAGTATAAAAAATATAAATGAAGAATAAAAATATTCTTAGAAATATTATGGCTTATCATAAATAAGAAAAAGATTGGATTCTTCTCCTCCACCTTGCTAAAACCACTGTTGCCACCTATCACCTTTCTTTGCCGCATCATTACTATATTTACCACATCCATGCACAGCTACTACTAGAATTGATCAAACCACATATGTAGGGGTGTTCATGGGTCGGGTTGGGGCAAGTATTGACCAATCCGACCCGACCCGAAACAATATTGGGTGAGGGAAAAAAGCACTTATCCAAAAAATGTAATCGACTCGGGTCGGTTGGGCGAGTGGGTTGGATGACCCGTCGGTTTGGGTCGAGTTTCATCAAATTCATATTATACAATAAATATAAAATTTTGTTTAATATATACTAAATAAGAGGTGGCCTGGTGGTAAAATTGTCAAAGCAGAGACGGGGAAGGCAGGGTTCGAAGTGAATCCACTGTAATATTTTATATTTAATATACAATATTAATATACAAAAAAATAAAAAGGTTTGCAGACAGAAATGGGACCCATTGCTAAGGGTGGTAAAGTGGTGTTAGGTGATGGGTTCGAAGTGCATAACAATCTTTGAAAATTTTTGAAATAAATAATCGGGTTTCGGGTCGGTTTTCGGATTTTAGCAGGTGATGGGTTCGAAGCGCATAACAATCTTTGAAAATTTTTGAAATAAATAATCGGGTTTTGGGTCGGTTTTTGGGTTAATGCTAAAATCCGAAAACCAACTCGAACCCGATGGGTTGAATTTTGAAATCCGTCAGGTCGGGTTTAAACTGACGGGTCGGGTCGGTTTTGAAGATCCGTGAACACCCCTACCCATATGAAGAAACTGCATAACTCTTGCACCAAAATTTTTGTATGAATCAAACACTTTTGTACAAGATCACTTCAAACACTCCACAAAATCGTTTCTTTAATTCCCAAATAACATATACTACTCCCACAAAGAACAAGAAGGAAAATCAAGGAGGAGAAGGTGCAAAAAGAAAGTTTTGAAAAGCTTAGTTTGCTGTTTAAGATAGAGCTGTTCCCAACAGAGGATTTGTCACTGCAAATCATCCAACCAAACAGCAAACCCATATCAACATGGAAGAGACCAAAAGAAGATCTAGATAGATTTTGGAATCAAACTTTGGACTTGAGAAGAGCCCAATAGACATTTACACCAACTAACATGTTACAGTTAATGTCAGAATCTATTTTTTTTCAAACGATCGATTTTAAAAATTTAAGATTTTGTTTTTATTATTATATTAGGATTTTATGTTTGCACCTTTAATTTTTTTCCTATACTTAAATTTTCAAATCTCAAATACAAATTGGAGATTTTGGAATGAATTACATTATATGTTAAATGATTTCATATTTAAATCAATTTAGTTATTTAACTAATTAAATGGGATAATGAACAGATCATAATAAATGACTCAAATATTAAAAAGGATTTAAAATAAAGGGGAAATTTTCTGAACCCCCAGATACATTAAACGATACCCTTAACTCCAATATTTTTTTAAATTAATACTTACCCCCTATTATTTTAACTGATGTTAAAACAGAATTTTATAAATGTATAAAATCCCATTACTACCCTTCCTTCCTTTTCACCATCTCTATGTTCTAATTACCCATCCCGATCTGCATCTACCTAACATCAGCGACTCTCCCTTCCCCTTTCCTTCCAACCCACTCTCTCTTCCCTTTGAAACCAAAACCCCTAACAAACACATCCATCATTTCCTCCTTAATATGCACCACCACGTCCTCTCCGATCTGTCATCTTTGGAGGTGGTTTCATTGAGCAAACAAGCTGGTTCTCCGGCATCATTTTTTGGGGTGGGGATTAAATCGAAGACGAAGTCTCGGTCTAGAGTGGAGCTGAGCTTGCCTATGATCAGACCCACCTGGATAGGGAATGGCGATTTAGAGAGGATCTTCAACTAACTTCAGCTGAGTTTCCTCTCCAACCACGGCTTTAACCATTGTTGATTCTTCACTTTTGTTCTCTCACTCAGATCTAGAGATTTTGGAATTTGGAGGTAGTAGAAATTGAGAGTTTGCGGGTTCTTCACTTTTTTTCTCTCACTCAGATCAAATTTCCCAAAATTTTTCATCAATTGGAATGTATCCTTTTTCAAGTTATCAACTAACTGTCTCCTGTCATATGCCTGCCTCCTCTCTCAACCACCGCCAATATTCCTTTCAGTAGCAAAACAAAATTGAAAAAAAACCTGCAAATTATCTCAATTCTATTTCAGAAAAAACTCATTTGACAGCAACAAAAACCCATTGTGGTTGATGGCCCTGATCTACGTTTCAGTTCCAGTTTGCCAAAAAAGAAAAAACTTGAGTAGTTCAATTCAAATCTTAAATATTTTCTCAAAAGAAAAATAAGAAAATACAATTAGATTTCATCTTCCTTCCCCACTGACTATCACATATGGCACCGTCCCAAGGAAGTTTTCGCATATCAATAACAATCCAATAAAGATAGAGGGCATGGGTGCATGCAGATCGGAGAGGAGGTGGTTCTTCACCACAATCAAAATGGCAGCCCACCAATCGTCTTACCAATTGGAAGATCGATATCCAAACAGCCTCAACAGGTCAATCTCTTCTGCAACATTTACAATTTTTTTCTTCTTTCAGCCCGACCGATAGGAAGAGAGAAAGATTTAGGGTCTGCTGGTGATCGTAGCCAGCAATGGTATATGTTGGTGGTGGGTTGAATTTGGGTATTTGCTAGGTGGGCCTTTTGTTTGGTTGGGAAGNNNTTTGTTTGGTTGGGAAGAAATTTTGGTTTTGTTTCTTTGATGGATTTCTAGTGGTGGCTACTGGAAGCATGTATTGGTGATGGTTGATGGCAGAATTATCCAGCAATTACCATACCCAATTCCTTCCTTTCTTCTTGTTTAAAATAACGAAGAACAGGGAAAAAGAGTTTTTTCTGCAATTTTTTTTTCAGTTTGTTTTTATTGTTGACTGTGGATGTGAAGTTGGTTGAATTAGTATTGTAAATTTGCAATTGTGCGACAGCTTGGGTTATTATTTGATTTAAGGTTAAGGCTATGTGAGTGGGGAAGAAGGAGATGAAGAAAATNAAAGGTAAAAATATCTTTTTCATTTTTCTAAACTGAAATGGGGAGAAGAAATTTGCTATGTGAGTTATTATGTTTAAGTGTACTTGTAAATGGGGAGAAGAAAATGAGAAAGAAAAGTAGTGCAGTGCAGCAGAGTTAAATAAATTGGATGGTGAGGGAGGTGGATTTTCGGTGAAGAAAATAAAAGAAGAAAGATGGAGTAGAAGAAGGGAAATGGGTCTGGAAGAGATGAGAAGAGAGAGACGGTGAAAAGTGAGGAGGGTAAGAATGGAATTTTATTCTTGTGGGGAATTGTAGGAAGTATAATAAATTCATAAGTTAAATGTTATTATTTTGTGAAATTGTAACAGTTTTTCTTTTTAATTTTTAGTTTGTAACGGTTTTTCTATTAATTTTGAATAACGTTCCCCACTTGACCACTATAAAAGGGATCTCCTCTCCTCATTTCAACACAAAAAAGTGAAATAGCTCTCTCTTTTCTCTCCAAAAGCTCTCCTCCTCACTCTTTTGTTCATAGTGTTTTAAGTTCTAAGTTCTAGAGAATTTAGAGTGATAGAGTTTTTGGCAAATTTTCTTTGCCAGAAGTAATTTGATGGTGTACCTCTTTACTTTCCTCCATTGTATCCAGAGAGATACACATCGTGCAAACCTCAAGCATCAATAGGAGGAGGAGAATTTGTTTTAAGGAAACTCTGTGACACACAAGTCTCAGACCTTTACCAAAATAGGCACTTGAGGTCAATTTCTTCTC
>JANLJB010000577.1:0-11417 GCA_026212285.1 Bursera cuneata
CATAAATCGATAGATTAAATTATATATAAATATTTATAGGAAATATTTAGATGAAAAAAACTTATATATAAATCGATAGATTGTATTTGGTCTGTGGTGGGTAGCAAAGGCACAATTACATATCACTATTCACTTCCTCTCTCTCTCCCTTTCTGTCTTTAGGTTACCTAATCCATCACGTAAAGGCTAAAGTCATGTAAAGTATAGACTTTTAAGTACATTTTATAGCTAAGCTAATCATGCTGAATTGACTGAAACTACCTTAAACATCATTCTAGGTCCACTCCATTATCGATTCAATTAATTGTTTAAATGAAACAAGCATTTTCCAATGGATGGGGAATGCTACCATGCTTAGCTGTATCGAACCCCACCAATTTTACCTATAAAAATCTACTCCCAGGCCCTTTTAGAATCTAGAAACTATCCAATAACATTATAATAATATTATATACTATATTTCTACATAATCACTTATATAATTTTAAAAATCTCAAAAATTCTTATTATCATCAAAAATTAAAAAACAAAATCAAATTTAAGAATTAGTTTTGAAAAATAGTAGGTTCAATTTTTTTATTTTTTGTTTAATTAAATCGTCGATCCGTTAGTATCCTTATGAGACAATTTTTAGGGTTTAACTATTTTTCAAAACATTCCTCTTGAATTTAGTTATTTTTGTACTTAACCTTTTATTATAAATATGTTAATTAAATTTTAGTAAATGTAATTAATATTTATCATTTTATTGTTACTTTAAATGAAAGTTTAATAATAAAAATATTTGAAAGACTTTGAAACAATATATGTTCTTATTGGCTAGTATGTGGTATCTATCCTACTTTTTATTTCAATTTCGCACAACAATTTTTCACAATTTTGATATAAGATTATGACACCACTGAAATATTGCTAGATCGTTTATTTAGATTTTTTTTTTTTTCGCATGGCTCTTCTAATAAAAATTAGGATTATAATTGCAAATAATAGCTTTTCTATTATAAACTTTATTGTTATGTAACATATGTTAAATTCACATTCATAAGTTATAGTGAATTTAATTAAATTAAAGTGCTCCTAATTTTCTCTCCAGTATATCTTAATTCTCTACTAATCTATTTATTGATTCAATTAAGGGCACCTATTAGATTCCATGAGTTACACCTTTAATCTTTAATGGAGAGGTGGCCTATTAGATTCCATGCGTTACACCTTTAATCTTTAATGGAGAGGTGGCCTATTGTTAGACTATCTGTGCTCAAGAGCGTCACAATGTAAATATACTTTGTATATTGTACATATTTGATTTATGTAATAAAGGAAATTGCCTTTGAAGCCAAATATACCTTGTAAATCATGGGCTCGACACATGGTGTTCGGGACAACGGATGGTCTGTGCGTAACGATTTATGGTCAACATATCTGAATGCCTAATGGGCTGTACTTTGATGACATCTGGATGAGGAATTGAAATAGGAGTTACCAAAGTATCTTTCACCTAGGGTGAATGTTGTGAATAGTATGTTCTACACACTATTCATATATGGGCTTAAAGGATTGATGGACCAATTTAGTGGGTTGGATCACTAATTGGTTTGGGCTTTGATATGGATTGGGTCCATTAACAAAGGTTGTAAATGTTACATTAAACCCAAGCCCACGTACAAAAGAGAGAAGAATCAAACTAGTTGGACTTAGTTGATATTTGACAAAATATCGTGGATGATATGTTTGCTTGTGATTGGCTAAGCTACAGTTGGCTTATATAATTTGGAATTATTCCATTTACTTGGATAGTAAAATTAGGCAATAAATATTGCCTTCGATCAAGTGTAGTTACTCACACCAAAGTAGGATGTTCATATTAGAAATCTTTGTGTGTGAAGCATTCATTCACTAACCTTGAGTATGCATGTTTCATGCATTAAATGAATGAAACAAACACATCCTCTCTCTTTTCCATGCTTTGGCCGAATTTGGTCTTCTTTCTCTCCAATGTGTTTTGTTTTCAATTACACAAAAATCTCTAACAAGATTATTCAATTCTAAGGGATTAGGATTACTAATCCATTATTGTTGCATGTGTATAGGTTATTGGTGATCAAAATTCAAGTAAGGTCACAAAGAATCCAACAATTTAGCAAAGGAGATTGCAAGTATTTTTACTTCAATTCTTGTTATTTTAAGCCTAATTAACATGCCCTTGGGTTGGAATCCATTACTGATATTGCATTCGCTGTGGGAATGTTAGAGAGATATCAGAGTAATCTTGGTTTAGACTAAGGAAAGCTGTAAAGAAGGTTATGAGATACCTTCAAGGAACAAATGATTACATGCTTATATATAGATGAACAGACAACTTGGAGGTTGTTGGTTATTCTGATTCAGACTTCGTTGGATGTGTTGATTCACGAAAGTCAACGTTAGGATACAGCTTTATGCTTGCATGTAGAGCCATATCTTGGAGAAGTGCAAAACAAACTCTAGTTGTCACTTCTACTATGGAGGCCAAGTTCGTTTCTTGTTTTGAGGCTACAACACAGGGTGTTTGATTGAAGAATTTCATATCTAGGCTTAGAGTCATGGATTCTATCAGTAAGCCATTAAGAATATATTGTAACAATTCTGATGCCGTTTTCTTGGCTAAAAATAACTAAAGTGGAAGTCGAAGTAAACACATTGACATAAAGTATTTAGCCATCAGGGAACGTGTTAAGACAAATTCAATGGTCATTGAACACATTAGCACTGGATTGATGATAACAGATTCTTTAACAAAAGGTATGTCACCTAAGGGGTTTAAAGATCATATAGCACATATAGGACTTGGTTCTTTTGTGTGATTTTTGTTGTTTTGTAATGTTATATGGGTGGCACATATTTGTAATGAAATTCGTAAAGTTTCCATATATATTGTCTTCTCATTTGGGTGTACACATCTAAGTTTAGAGAATGACAATTATACAGTAATGTTTTTAGAATAAATATAAGAGTTTATTCATTATGTTCGGACTGTGAATGAGTATAGAGCTTATTCATACAATTAAAAATACCTCATATAGACTTATTATTAGAGGAAGAAATTACATTGTGATACATGGAAGGTAATATTCGAGTTCTTAGATGACTTACTGCCATGATTCATGTAGTTTATTTCTTTAATTTTAAGTATAAAGAATCATAGATTGTACAGTATGGATGTAATGGTATCTACAAGAAAATATACGAATCAAGTGAGAGAATATTAAATTCACATTCATACGTTATAGTGAATTTAATTGAATTAAAGTATTCTTAATTTTCTCTCCACAAAGTATGTCTTAATTCTCCACTAATCTATTTATTTGATTCAATTAAGGGCACCTATTGGATTCTATGAGTTACACTTTTAATGAAGAGATGGCCTTTGAGTTTCATAGGTTACTCCATGTACCTATATATAGGAGTGAGAGGAGAGAGTCCCTAACCCAAGCATTTGTTAATTCAAGCTATTCTATTGTGGTGCTTTTGCTTAAGAGTTAGAAGGCTTCAATCTCCATTGTTCTTGCTCTTGTTCTTGCTCTTTTTCTTGTTATGACTGGAGGTTAGTTTTTCGTATTTTAACTCTAACAACATGTTTACTCATTTGGAATTGCATATAAATAATTTATTGTTATTATTTATTAAAAAAGGGATTCGAGCATAATATCACTCAATCAATTTAACATTTTTTTGAATGTTGAGATAATATAAAGATTAAACCGTATTTGTATTTATTAAAATCTCATCATATTTATAAAAAAAGACACATCGTCCTTTTATAATAATGACGTGATATATGATTGAACAAAAAACTTTTCAAACTCTCATATCTATTACGTGGCAGCAAATCGATAAGAGACAGTGATAAATGTTCTAGACAATTAAGAGCCGATTTGAGATTATTATTATTATTACATAAATAAGTAATTTTTGCTTTGCCACAGAAATAAATAGGTTATAAAATAAGTTAAAACTGTTTAGTAAACAACTTTTAAAAATTGCTTTACTTTTTTTAAAAACATGATAGATATGTTTGAGATTATTGTTACTTTTATTTTTATTATGTATAAATAATCAAAATAGATATGTATATTATATTTTTATAATCTTTAATTATTAATGTTTTATAATTAATTCTTTTTTTGAATTATTTCTAATAATTTTTTATACTAATAATTTATAATTTTATATAAATAATAACATTTATAATATTTTTAAAAACTTAATTAAAGGAAAAATATATGAATTATATAGTCAACCAAAGTTTAAATTATTTTTTAATTAATTTAATTTTAAAAAATAACTTAAAATTAATATTATAATTTTAAAAATATATATATATATATATATATATATATCTATAAAATAATTTAAAAATTTATAAAACTATGTTAAATAAATATATGAAAAATAAAATAAAATTATAATTATAATATATTTTAAATAATTAAAAATATGTTAAAGTATCATATTTTTTCAAATAAATTATTTTTAAAAAATTCTTAAATATTTTATATTACTTTTGATATAAAAATAAGTACCTACGCCGGTAGAAGAAGCTTTCTCAGATTGTTCATGGTTGCAATATAAAACGTTGACATTTGGATAGCGATATTTTTAAAAATCTCAAAATATCGTCACTACTACTTATCGCGAGTAAGCGAGATAATGCCTTCGAAAGCGAAAGAAAACAAAACGACAACGAAGAGAAGACCGCGCGTGCAACTAAGTTGTAGATTGACTTGTTCTTGGACGCTCCTTTGATAATAAACTTTTTGTTTTTTTGTTTAAAACATTTTGTATTCCGTAGAATAAAATATAATATTTTTATTTTCATTTTACCTTACTTTACCTCGTTGCGTTGCTCGTTCTCTTTTTTGTAAGCATCGGGGTGTCGTTTTAGGAGGCAGCGTATATGTGATAGTGCGTTTTGCGGAAGTGCGTTCTGCGGCGTCGTACTGGAATTTAACCTGACAGGTCCATTTCACAAATCAACTTTAATTTAAAATATTTTATGACTTTTATTATCTTGTACAGCTGCTCAATCCTAATTACCAGGATCTTCTGTGACCCACCACATTTACGGGTTCTTTTTTTATTTAAAGCTGAATAAACTGGTTCAGTACAGTCTTTAAAGGTAAGATATAAGTTAAATTTGAAAAAAATAAAATCGAAATTCTCTCAAAAGTAAAATTATTGCATTGTGCTGATTCCCGAAAGTAAAAAGTATTGTCATTAGTACCAATCACTGAACCTGTTACCATAGTAGGACCGGCCCCTGATTCGTGCCAAGTCAAACCAACCTTAGGACTGAGAAGTTAATTCCTATGATGGCGAGTTGGGGTGAAAAAAGAAAAAAAAGAAAAAACGAAATTGTAGGGAGATGTAGACGAAATTAAGAGACAAGATAATCTTTATTAAAAAAGATAAAAAATCAACATTAACCATGTCAGTTTAAAAGAAGTCAAAATATATCACAATAGTCAAATTCCCTATTTTACTATAAGCCCTATAAATCAAATAAAAATTTTTAATTTTGTCCTATATCAATTCTCCCAATAAACGATGGAACACGAAATCTTATCTTGTACATGTTTAGAGATGTCAACCATCTAAAGTTTTTTCCCATATCAGAAGCATAGACACACATGATTGAAAATTCAATGACACTTCAAACACCTTTGATGTTAGGTAGAGAAATAATAGTCAATATAAAAGATTTTACCAAAGATGTTAAAAATGATAGGGGTAGATGAACTCAAATATGAATTACAACCTATGAAATCAACGTCTTGAGACGAATTGAAGATTTCAATAGGATCTTCTTGAGACAACTCATTTTCGATAGTGTTAACACCTTTAGATTCAAGTTGTATGAAAATTATTGTTTAAGTGTTGTATGCTAAGTATTATTCTTAAAGAATAATCATAAATACTTTTTTTATTAAGTTTAATTTTATTTTCAATTAGTATTAAAAATATTAAGAAACTACTTAGTAAGAGGGGGAGTATATTAACTCCTAATAATATTGTATATAAAATTACTATAAGAATTAAAAATATATCTATAATATACATTATTTATTTATTTATTTTTGTTAAATCACTTTTGTTGGATTCCCATCCAAGAATCATGCAATTAGGTGAAATTCATACAAGGATAAGCAAGAAAAACTTACAATCTCCTTTGCTAATTTGTTGAATCTTTGTGACTAAAATTGTCACAAATTCCTACACAAATGTAACTAAAAGTAGTTAGCAATTAATCTTCCAATGGTGTGTACTTCTAACACCTTAGGATTGCACAAATCTTGTTAGAGATTAAGAAAGAAATGAAGCAAAACTCCCTTACGAAGAGCAAGAGCAAAATTTGGCTAAGGCTTATCTTTTTTCAGAAGAGATGATGTTGTTTTATTCACTTAATGCATGAAACATGCACACCCAAGGTTAGTGAATGGATACTTAACACACAAGGATTTCTTGCATTTAATGTAGACATTAACATCCTACTTTGGTGTGAGTGACTACACTTGATCAAAGGTAATGTTTATTGCCTATTTTTTACCATCCAAGTAAATACATTAATTCTAAATTAATGTAAGCCAAGTGTAGCTTAGCCAATCACAAGCAAATATATCATCCAAGATATTTTACAAAAAATCAACTAAGTCTAATTAGTTCAATTCTTCTCTTATTTGTCCATGGGCTTGTTTTGGGCTTGAGTTTAAATGCAACATTTCAAACCTTTGTTTAATGGATCCAATTCATTTTACATGTCAAAGCCCAAAACCAGTTAGTGAACCAACCCACTAAATTGGTCCATACAACTTTTAAGCCCATATGTGAATAATGTGTAGAAAATACTATTCACAGATTCACCCTAGGTGAAAAACGCTCTCGTAACTCCCGTGTCAATTCGTTATTGGTGTATCTTCGAAGTATAACCCATTAGGCCTTCGAATATGTTGGTCGTAAATCTTCACGTGCGGACTATCCGTACTCTCGAACATAAAGTTCTGAGCCTATGATTTACAAGGCATGGTTAGCTTCTAGCAAAGCACCAAGTCCCATAATTCTCCGAAAGTGTGCGTAAAACCGTATAACATTTGTCAGGCGTAGTTCTATGTAATTCAATCCTATGTCAAATGTCACGTACGGGGTCTAGGGATGAAACGTGTCTTCCCTAATAACGTCGAATATTTCAGATCCTCATTTGTCGTGCGATTCTCATGTATGAGCTGTGACCGAGAACAATCCTCGTCACGTCTCAGATGCTGGCCAACCTATGAGTTATCACCATCGGGTCCTCTGTGACATCATCTCCATATACACGGAGTGACATGTCCCGTCTTAACATTACACCTACTCCTAAATAGGTCACGGTATGCCCAACGACAAGCGTTTCTCTAACCTGGAAAGAGTTATTCACGTAAGTGTCAAAGCGAACCGATCTCTAAATGAGATGGCCGTGTAAGTCTCAGGTTTAAGGATTATTTATACCTACCCTGAACGGACCTCCCATAGACACATAGATAACCAATGGGATTCCGTATCGGGCTATGTACAGTGAATATGTTTCCGTGTCTAAACGGCTAACAGTGTTGCCTTATACACTTGCATAAGCATCCGATACTTAAATGTGTGAGAATCATACTGTTATATTTCTATAACCAGTATAAGTGTAATACTAGTCTATCCGTACTGTGGATGTCCAGTCTTGACAGTACTTCGACCAGGGACGTTTTAATGATGTTATAATTATCGAATCGATTTCTGTCTCAAAATCAAATCATTCATATAAGCATCATATGGACATTTATCATAATGTAATCCAATTACAATGATAAAGACATACAGTTTTGGTAAATCCGAATATACCACGTATATTCATAATGTGATGCTCTGGGGCACAAATCGTCTAACAACTTTATCATTAATTTTTAAAGAAAATTCCATGCATAAAAAGTTATTGTAAGAATTTTAAAAAAAAATCCATAACCTACATAATTTATTGATATAAATCACTTTATCATCAATTTTGAGTGAAAATTCCATGTAGAAAAGCATTAATTTTTTTATAACCTAATTATTTTTTGATAAAATATTATTTAAAAAAAAACTATTTAATACTAGGTACATTTAATAAAAGATTTTGTAAAGTATTTTTAAAAATTCATTTAAAATCCACGTATTTAGTCAATCCACGTATTTAGTCAATAAATACGAAAAAAAAATTCTTTTAATTTTTGAAAAACTCTATTGAGCCTATTTCTGTTATTATGCCTGATATGAACTCATAAAAGAATTTAATCCGAACTTAACCTATCACACGTGTGTTAACAATTTGTGTATATATATATATTTGTATGTATAAGAGTTTTAAAACTCCTAAAAAAGAGTGCAAAAATATAAAATGAGGCGGCGTGCAAGATCTTTTATCATTTCTTTTTCAGAAGTACTGAAAAGAAACAGAGAACAGGTGCTGCAAAAGAGATTTGGAAGTGTATTAGGGTATCCTCTCCTCTCCTTTTCTCACAATCTAAGATTACTTAACCCAAACCTTATGAGTGTCCGTTAATTAAATTTTCCATAAATACAATTAACGACATGAGTAGGTACAAAGCAAATAAATAAGTAAAAGGGTGCCTCATGCGTGCTTGATTTTGGCAGGCTCAAGGGTCAAATAATAGTAAAAACGACAACAAAATTGCCCAAAAACCGAAGTAATTAATTGTTGGTTCTCTGCACGTCGATTGTCGTTTTAGATTTTATTTTGATATTTCTGCATGTCGGGAATAAGGCCAAGGTTCTAATTATAATTTATTCATGCACAATGTATAACTAAAGACAAGTTAAGCATAATTAAATAGGCTAGCTAATCAGCATAGTGCTGCTTTAGATTCTTCATAATTTTGTCAACAGTTAGGTAGCTAGCTTGCTTTATTGAATATATTGAGAATCTTCGGCGCATTAGACTTGCATAATTTGTCGTTTTCATCATTTGATTTTGTTTTGGATTGTTAAATCTTCCACCAATGTTCTTTGCAGTAAGTGGGAGAAAACTGGTTCAAGCTAGCATTAATTTAGATAAGTTTTTGTTAACTCAAGTGTTAAATATTGGAAATNCATTATCTTTATCTACCACAAAAGCGTTATGAAAAATTTTCAATGCGTTCTCTATAGATTTAATATATTAATATTCCAAATGCATGTGCAAACTTTATAATTTGCTTTATAATTGATCACAAACGTTTTACAATTACGAAAAATAATTATAATCTTTCCCAAAAAAAATTGAAAAATCTTAAATACTAAAAAAAATTGAGGGGCACTTAAAATTTTAGTGGAACAATATATAAATAGATTAACCTATTGTAACTTAATTTTTTTTAATTTAATTTCATACACTTCTTTATAATCTTCGATTTGTTACAATCCATAGATGAGAAACAGCAATTACAATGTAATTTTTTCTTATACCAATTTAATAACTCTTTCCACCATCATATTAAAAAATTAAATAGTTATGAAATAATGTCAAATTTTTAAGTTACAATAGCCTGAACCTCTATATATGTATATATATATTTTAAGGATGAAACTATATGCATCCAAATTATTATTCCCGATGCCCATGCTCTTAAGTACACCACTGATTAACTTTGATGAATTAGATTTTATCACCCATCTTCATAATTTCGAAAGTAATCATAATATAATTTAATTAATTAATTNTTAATTAAAAAATTATTATAAGAAAGAAGAAAAGAATAGTTTTATAATCTTATGTGATACTTGTAAAAGCACTTCTCAGAAAAATATTATTTAACTTTTTGATTAAATATTCCTATTTTTATTAAATTAAACATGGTCAACTTATTCTTTTGGTTATATAAAAATTTATCAAATAGAAATTTAATTACTTTAAAATACTGATAGCGGGTGTATTTAGAAGAATAAGTAAGAAGAGATTTTTTTTTTCGATGCAAATTTATATATATTATCACATTTTTTTAATTATTATTATTTGATTGTTCTCAAAGTCAAAATAATAAATATACACTCATTTCTCCAACTAAAATTTATAAAGTTCAACAGTTTGATACGATGTTCAACAAACATATGGTATTGCTTAACAACTCGATACTTGAGTAACCAATAAAAAATTAAAATTTAGTTAAAACAAAAAAGAAGACCTTTGATTTGACTATTTTTATAATTTTTCCTTAAATCTTTTCATAACAATCTTGGAAAAATATAATTTAATTTGTGTTCAATGTGGTAAAGAGTTGAGTGTCATGTATGTAGTTAATAAAAAGATTGATCTTTGTCTATTTTTCAAATATTATAATATGCTTAATTAATAATTAAACCTGAAAGAGAAAAACAAATTTATTATTTCCTAAAACATTTTGGAATAGGTTTGCATTTCTCATTAAAGATATAATTGACAACTTGAAATTTCATATTATCTTTTTCGTCGAACTTATTTTTTATAAAATTGTTCTGTAAATCGAAAATGATAATTGAACTTTTTTATTTTCAAGATCTACTAACATATGCATCTCTAATGAGGTATTTAAAACAATCCTTTATTTTAAAGAATACTAATGGAAAAGCATCTAATAATAATTTGAAAGAAGATGAATTTTTATGGGTTTTTTTTTTTTAACTTTATTTCTCAAAAGAATATGGTACATTTTCGACATAAATTTGAACTTATCACTAAGTATAACACTAATACCTTTTTTAAGGAAAAAAATTCTTTAAAAAAAGAAAAAAGAAAAAAGAAAATCTAAAGCTACGGTGATCGCGCATGCACTCATCTCTTCTACTTCAAATTTATAATTAAATATTCTCAATATCATTCTTTCATAAAGTTATTTCCACGATTGTCTTTGTTTAATTTATTGCTTCCAAATCATTCAAAATGTTCTTCCTCTCAATTTTTTACTACTAATGATGGAGTTGCATAATAATTTAAGATATGATAACTTGGTCTTTTTGTGTCGTGTTTTTTATAAGAGAGAATGTGTACGTAATCATGAGAAAAATGTTTAAGAAATTATCATATTAAATGATTAGTGATCATAATTAGTCACTTATAATGAGCTCAAACATTTTCCAAAGTGGGTGCTAATCAAACAATTACATAGAAACTTCACATATTCTTAATCAATAAACTAACAATCCATCTTTCTTTAAAGCATAGTTGCACCTCTATCATCTTTTTTTTTTTTTTTAAATAAACAAATAAAGTGTGGCTTGAAATCTGCAGCATTCGTCAAATTAAATAAAAAACTATCGAATAAGTTAAATCTAATTTACTAAGTATAGAGTAAATTTTGAATGACTCTAAATATGAACTACATTATAACCAAATTTATTTAGGTTTT
>JANLJB010000580.1:6005-38590 GCA_026212285.1 Bursera cuneata
AAGAAAGAAATTTTCAGATCCTTACTTTTGGGCCAAGATGCTGGAATATAAAATCCGAGAATCAAGCTGGAAAAACATATTTGGCCCGGTAATTAAGCTGGACCCAGAATATGGTGTTTCTAAATTCACCCACTATTGTCCAAGTATTTAGTCCAAGAAATTCTGGAACTGCATTTGGTCGTACCCTTTGCGAGAGAAAGATCACCCGGCCTTATCCTAGCCCAATATGATACTAGTTTTAGATAACAGCTAAAAGGAATGATTCATTAGAATAAAGAAGAAGGCTGCGTTGGTGGCTTCTGCCACGGTGGTTAGCTTGCGCGTTGTTCTTGTCAATTGTCATGCAACGAAACACGCGGCAATAACGAGTTCAAATCAAATCTTTTTTACCTGTTGTAGTCAATGAACTCAGTTAGCTTCATATGTAGGTAGTTAAGACTGAATCAGTTTGTGAAAGTTCTAGGTCCCGGGAAATTAGCAAAACTAGCCAAGTTTCATAATTCTTGCTTTCCCAAAATTAGCCTCAGCAAAATTGATCAAAATATCCCTATCTTCAACTTCAACTTAATGATTGATGAGAATAAGTTTTATGAGTTTATTTGATTTGAGTTGTAAGGGGTATTTAGGTTTAGATGTTGTTTGGAATATAATCATATTAGATTTGTATTTAATAGTTATTGTTGATGTGTTTTGTGAGTTAATTTGAGTTGTTTTTGCAGTTAGAAAAGTTGAAAAACTATCAAAAAATGTAGATAAGGTTAGAAAAGATGAAATGCATAAGTCTAGACCGTGGAGGTTTAAGCCTGACCATGTAAATCTAAACCTGACTGTGGAAGTCTGACAGGGGCCACGGTCAGGCTGTCATGATCTAGACTTCTGCACTTCGTTTTCTCCAAACTTGTTTACATTTATTGACAGTTTTCTCAACATTTCTACTTATAAAAACAACTTTAATCAATTTCAAAATGTATCAATAATAACTATCAAATACAAATTTAATATATTTTTATTCCAAACAACAACA
This sequence comes from Bursera cuneata, assembly GCA_026212285.1. Classification (NCBI taxonomy): domain Eukaryota; kingdom Viridiplantae; phylum Streptophyta; class Magnoliopsida; order Sapindales; family Burseraceae; genus Bursera; species Bursera cuneata. Next base: position 7,030 of record JANLJB010000580.1, read on the forward strand.
TCAAAATCTACGCACCCATTATAACTTGAATCAAATAAACTTATAAAATCTATTCTCATCAATCATATACAAGCATTAATACATAAATTAAGAATAAAGAATCACTAATCAAAATGATATATTTTATTGCTGTTTTGATTTGCTTTTAAAGTGAATGAGTTTTGTTGTGTGTGAGTTGGAGAAGAAGAGAGAAGATGAAGTTGAAGTTGAGATTGAAAACATAGGCATTTTGGTCAACTCGATTGAGATTTGTTAGAAAAATGCGATAATTATGAATCTTGGTTATTTTTTATTTTAACCTTAAATACCTGGCTATTTTTACTAATTTTCCGACGGTGGTCCCCGTTCTTGTATGCGACTCAGCGTAAAAGTAATATTTTATTTACAAGTCATACGGATCACGTTATTACGTAATCTTTCTGAAAAGAAATTCCCTGAAACTGAGGGAGATGAGCAGTGGTACATTGCACACGAAAATGCAACTAATTAATGCTTAAAGCTATATCCTAATGTCATCACGTACGGTTGCTTTGCTTCCGCTCCCAGATTTCAATCTCCGTCGAAGGGAACTCAATTCAGTGTGCTCAAATGGTTTTCAGAAAACTGCCTCTATCAGTTGAGTTCTTCTTTCTATTAATAATTTAATTTAATTATAAGGACCGTTAATACTGATTTAGCAGATCAGTCCATGTACGTTAAAATCTTCTAATTCCTCTGTGTTCAGGGCACCGAAAAGCTGCTTTCAAATTCAGTTCCCACAACCACCAAATTTATTAGCCTTGCAACTTTGTCAATCCCTTCTGAGAAAATTACACAAGTTTTTCATTTACACCTAAATGCTCCATAATTTGCTCCGTTAAACAAAAAAATAATATATTAATTGATTAATTAATCTTTACAAGTCCCGTTCAATGTTTATTGACGGATCTCGATCCTTTCAATATTTTAAAAAACAGGTTAAAAATTCTTCAAGGTAAAGTGTAACTTAAACCCACTTGACATGAAATTAAGTCAGACTATGAAACAGTAAATATTCCCTTATCAGTTCACATTCTCAAACTTCAATACCTATTCTCAGTTGGGTTATAGCTATCCTCATATATGACCTCTTCTACTTGATTATTGGTTGAGTTTAACAGTAACTGTTTAGCCTGACGCGATGGTTGTTACTAGAAACAATTCAGATAGTTCGAGGATTTGATTCGCCAGTTGCCATCTAGGTAGATATGCTTAAAGCTTGTTTGAATATTATTCAGTCTATAACAGTATAAAGATACTCTAATCTTTAATGTCTTCCTGCTAAACAAAATCCTCGCCGGTCAAAAATTTATTGTCAAGTGCAACTTTATATATTCTCCTACTACTGAGGAGCTAGGTGACTTTTAAGCTCTCCAAAAGCAATAATTTAGACTCTTAAACACAATAATCATATGGCAAAACAAGTTGAACACGCCATAATCAATGACTAAATTAAGCTTGTATATGCTCAAAAGATAGAAAGTTTTTGTCCACAAATTTGGTCAGCGGAGTGAACAACCATGCATAAATATTTATGTGGCTCCAAAACCTAAAATATGGAATTTTAATCCACCTATAATCTTTATTGATTTTCTTGTTTTATCTTTTATAGAGGTCTCCTACCCCAGTTTGACCGGAATTGAGAGGTATCAATATACGTACAAAAACACAAGTTAGAAATATTAAGCCGCATAAATCTGAGAATCGAATGCCAGTATTTCAAACCCTTTTATTAAACAGCTGGGTAGGCCACTTGTTCAATCATGTTTATGGTGTGCTAGAGCTTGGATCTTGGCGCTCTTTTTTTCTATTAAGAACTTGAATTTTAAAGAGACAACTGGAACTGCAACTAGCTGTATATATATTTATGTATTTCCTCAGCTCTTTTCGACTTGCACCGATATTGGTTGGTAATCTTGACGAATTATATATTTCGTTGCTACATATATCAGTTATATGTGATATTAACATAATATGTTTTTTAGTTTAAGAAAAACAAAAACTATTCTGTTGTTGTATAAATGTAGAAGAATCAAGTAACAACGTATCTTTAAGATGTATTATATAATGGTATAAAGATTACATTTCATAATTGTTAAACATCATTTGCATTCTCAATCTCTCAAAGGACAAAGCTTAGATGTGATTGTAGTGTGACTACCAAACACGAAGCTGCTAATTTTGTACAAATTCTCATGAGAAGATCCTCTGTTAGATTGCTATTGAATTACAAATATGGTTGTTACAGCTGAGCAGTCCCTTGATCTTAGAGGAGACCATGACTGGTCTTCTGAGAATCTTAGGTCGTGGAAAAAAATTATCAAAATACCAACTAAATCTCTAATAATTAAAGACTTCAAGAGCAATTGGCGCTTTGATATTGGTAGATTATTTGGTTTGTTTGAGCATTAATTGAAGATCACAAAGCGTTCCTTGTTGCTACAGAAGCAGGTGAGATCATAATGCAATTGTTCCCAAGATTCTTGAGTTATAGATTATGCATATTTTGGTATAATAAAGTAGTCAAATATGTTCCCAGTTGAGGTGATTAAAGAAAAATTTCGAAGTCTAATTAATTGTTATTAATATTGTGAATAGCATTATGGCAAGATTATGGAAGCTTATTATTATCACGAGATACACATGTAAAGTTAGGGACCCACCAAAATTGATCTTAGACAGATTGTAAGTCAGTAGTCAACATAGAATGATCTACAACCAACCCATCCGTGTTAAACTTGTTTCAATAATTCTGAGCTAATTTGTTGTTTTATGGCTTAATAATTATACCTATAAAAATAAGCTACTCAATTAGTGCAATGGGAGAATAATGAAAAAGGTGAATGTGAAGAAGAGCACAATCATGGTTTCTACACAAATGGTTCCTTAATTAATTTTCTAAGTTACCTGTAATCATTTTATGGATAGATTTTTCAACAGATTCGATATGTGTGTTATGAATATATATCCATTCCTTAGGAAGGGAAATAATGGCTTCTCGAAACCTTTTGACACACATTTGCCGACCCAATTACAAACATATAAATTATATATATGTAAGAACCCTTTGACATGAAAACGAAGTGCACGAGATTTAGCAGTAAATTTATCTCGTTCGATAGTTGTTGCAGAGTTGATTTTTTAATAATCAAGGTGGCACCACGAAATATTGTTATTATATGAGTGTTGTGCATTTTGATACACCGCTCTTACAAATTCTACTCAAAATTGGGTGTCCACCATTACCGCATATTCTTAAAGTTATTATATGAAAGACACAATAAGATGAAAATTTATTTTATCAAAATGACAGGCAAGTTTCTTCACCCGACTCCAAATGATATGTGGATTAGGTTGAACATGATCTTACCAGTTCCAGCAAATCCCCCGCACAAAGTCAATTCCTAGTATACCTTGTTCGTATCCCGGCGGGCCAATAACCTTTTTGTCTCTGTACTTATGAATAAGTAGCTAATCGATTATCGTTTTTTTTATTTCTTTTTTTTTTTCCTTTTTCCTGATAAAGACTTCAAATTTTCATTTTCTACTTTCGATTTTTGGAAATGGACATCGCAAATCATATCTTATTACATTATACAGTCTCAGTTAATCTATTCTTACTACATTTTAAGGATTAATTTAGTGTAAGATCACTTCGATCAAGTAATTTCAAGTTTAATTATGTCTCTAAGATAAGGTTTTATATTTGAATTTTAATAGATAGATATATATATATAAACCTGTTCACGATCGAACCTAGCTAGTATGGTGTTTTCTTTTTCTCCTTTTCTACATGCATCGACATGCCCCCACTCTTATTTGGTAGACTCAACTCAGATCATATATTGCAATTTTTCAGCATATTGTCTGCCGACTCTGCCCCCACAAATGGAGATTTTAAGCAAACTACAAAATCTTAATTACTAACCAAGTAACTGCCCTATATGACAAGGAAATGCTTCAATATATGTGTTTGAAATGACTGATGATACCAGGAGCACGCCTATATACATACACAGACAGCCAGACATTTGTCATGACGCATTATGACAAATTAAAATTCAATTCTTGTTCAAGGATTCTAATTCATCATTGTATAATTGGCCCCCAGACATCACGTGTGAAAAATATGGATTATTCAATGTCTAATAAAATTGATTCGACGGGGTAACCATCTTATTCATATATGTAACTGGGTTGATGTACTGTATGATCGAACTGATCACAGTTCCTCATAGACATATTGCTTGTGCTCTCATGCAAATTTCTAATTAGAATGACTTAACCTACGTTATTAATAGATCTTTATTCAGCAAAGAAGTCGTGGTTTGGAGATGAATGATTACTGCAAATAATGAGTAGTTTAACTTAATATAAATGCATGAAACTCAAGGTGTCAACATTCACTTCGGGCAACTGATCTGATAATATTTATGTTGAAATCTGGAACTTCTGAACTTGCCTTAGTTCAATACTCCCACTGGTTTTTCTTGCACGAAATATATGGCAACTAATGGAGTTGGTCGAGAACTTAAGATGAAGGGATACAGGCAAGAGTTAACGGTGATGTCAGAATTACTGACAGATTGATTTTTACTTTTGCTTTAACACATTCTACTGGAAACCAAGACAGATCTCAACACATCTTTTGATGAGTGGTTGTGATTTGTGGGGTTACCCTCGTTTTCTTGCGAAGAAAAGACTCGTGAAGGACTTCACTTTAAAGCCCTCTAATAATGGGTTCCCCTTCCCTGCAACTAAAGACGTATAAAAAATGCCAATACCCAATAATATTATTAACCACCTGTATAGCTTTATAGAAGAAGAAAAGAAGAAGAAGAAAGTACTTCAACTTTACTTTCTTTTCTTACATATGCATAGTTCATTTCTCAACACATCCACGTCTTGAAGACCAAGAAAAACAATCTACTCCAGCCATAAAGGCTGTTTCGACACTGTAGCACTGCAACTATTGGCCCTACCTTGATGGCGCTAGCAAACAAAGCATTAGCTGACAAAATTAGAGGAAGAGAGAGAGAGAGTGTATGGTTTTGATAGAAACCCTAATAAGATATTGTGGGCTGTCAAGCTGTATTATGAAAGACAAACTGAGAAAGATGGAAAAGTAGGGTTTTGAAACCGCTTTATGTCGGGGTGGTGGGGAGAAACTGCCCGCGGTTTTCTCACTCCACCATTTGCCTTACTTTGCCTGTGCCTCTCGTGGTGGTTGTGTCAATCTCATAAAAAATATTGTCAATTGTCTTTTTATAACCCTCTAATCCTTCCTTCTTAGTACAAATATAATCTCTAGCTACTGTTCATCGATATGTCGTTTCTTGATACTTGATGTGTATAGATCAATTAAACATTTATAACATCAATTGAGATCATACGCAACAAAACAGTAAACTACTTGTAAATTTGAATTTTGAATTTATAATATCCACTCGATTGTAACGGAATCAAAGATATACAATGTTTAAGTCAATACCGAATGTGAACGTATCGATCTTGATGATACGCATATATATAATTCTAATATCATATCAGAGTTTTAAATCATTAATACGATATGATGAGATAATACAGACAATAATTTAATTGTAAATTTGAAATTTAAAAATATACATATGATTAGTCGTACATTTAATTTTAAAATGTCAACAAAATCGATTAAGATGGAAAAGATAGATGATTAGTATACCTTAATTCTAAAATCATTAATACCTTTCTATGAGATATACAAACATTAATTGAATTGCATACTAAAATTTTAAATCATAGTGTATAATATCGAACAATCCAAATGAAATAAACAAGTCTTCTCAATTTATATATCAAAACATAAATCTTACGACATGCAAATGTATCATCTAGCATTACTTGATGTAATATAAATATTTAATTTTTCAAACTACTTGATGCTACGTACAATCTGTAATTCTTTTGTTATCGATATTCAACCTTTATTGTTTGGTTTAGGTTCACACAATATACGTATCCATTTTACATATGTTAAGAGATGGACGATAATGCATGGAAATTTCCATTGTTTACTTATCGTTTATGAATTACAACTCTTTCATATCAAGTTGAGTAATAAATTCTGATCTAAAATAATACGATACATACCATAATAAGAAAATGAATTAGGTTACAGATAATAAATTTGGTTTCAAGTTAGACGAGTCAAACGTTTAAACTTCATCCATATTATTCGAATATGACAGACCAATGAATTAATTAGTCAGTGCAAAACAGATCAAACTTTTAAGAATCCAATCTTAAGAAAGAAGAAGAAGAAGAAAAGGAAAATAGTACGTGTCTGATATATTCTATTATATATAATTACAAAAAGATAGAACTTTAAATAATTACAAAAAAAAAAAAAAAAAAAAAAAAAAAAAAAAAAAANAATTAAAAAAAAAAAAAAAAAAAAACCAGAACTTGAAATACTATGTGCTTCCTCTTTTCATAGCCATATATAGATCTAGAAACCTGTGGTTACTATTTATGAGTTGTCATGTTTTTGCCGCAAATAAAACAGCCACTACAATTATAGGCATACGAACGCTACGTCCAGGAAACAACCAAACCTTTTTTTTTTTTCTATTTATTATTATTATTTTTTATGGAAACATCGAAACGTCGAAGAGTATCCACAGATACAAGATCATCATGGCAATTATATCATATCATTGGTCGCTCAGAAAATAAGTTAACTGTTGTTTTCTACTCCCCAGTATCATGTTTCAACAATATAATTATTAAAGATTTAATGTGCGAAAGGATATGTTTGAAACTTCCTCTAAGTAGAACATTATATTATTTATATATTATATGATTGGATAATTCATATAAGAATTCCCCGCTTTTTTTCTAATTGGATTATTTATGAGCTTTCTTTTTGATAAAGGAAAAGATTGATTGGATTTAGGGTTGCCTAACTTCGTTCTTTCGGTTATAATATCTTCTTGGGCACTTGTTTGATTAAGTTTTCGTGTTGTTTGTGGACATTTGGCAGTAGCAGTAATATATTCAACTTGAAAAGTGCAAGGTCTATGAAAGCTACGTCCACTACTGATGAGAAATTCACATGCAGAAGAGAAGAAGGGTCGCTAATGCATTATTCTCCTCGACATTCGTTCTCTCGTATTGTAATCTTCCTTTGCTTTTTTTCTCTTTTTTCTTACATTTGTTTGTTGTGAGAGGGAACAGCCCTTTCCAATCAAAACACACCGTGTCATCGCATTGCTGGTAAAGCAAAACATATAATAATATTACTCTTCTATCTGTTCATCTTATACATGGAACGAACTCCGTGTCACATTTGACAAAGGTTACGTTGTTATTTATATAAAAAGTTTGAGTTAAGATAATATATATTATGTTTTCTAAAGCATCAAAGCAGTCAAATTTACTGTATTTCTTTAGAATTTTACAAAATATAAGGTAGATATATTATGGGAAACCTCCCTTCAACATCATATACTACGATATACTTTACGTTATCCTGTCTATTTTATTAATCTTATGTTGTATCATCGTTTTCTCTTAAATGATTTTTTAAACATAAATGATTACCATCACTCAAAGTCATCATAACTATTCATTTTGTGGTAATCATATCTAAGAACAAGAATGTGGAATTTCCAAAATAAATTTACGTTTGAAATTTTGCACCAAATCATTTCGTCTTTAGAATTTCCCAACTTTATGGTTGAAATTTGCACCAAATTATTGCCTCGTTAAGTAGTTCGAAAAGGTGGACTACTTTTCTGAATTATGTAATTGATTTCACCATAAAATCAGCTCCTCATGCTAGCTAAGTATGCACCCACGTGTCTGGAACTATTCCTTATTAATTTGTTTAAAAATTAACTTTGTTATACGCGCAGCTTGTGGCTGAGATTCTACGTATATATATAGTTTTTGTGTTCTTTGGAAATGAAATGACCATGCATCGATCCTAGCTGGTCTGGACATTTTTTTCTGGCTTGAACTAAGTAAAATATATAAATATATATATATATATATATATGTTTAAAATTGAGAATTATTGTGTGCCATCTTATGTCGAATGTTCAGATTAACCTTTTTTTTTTCCCTCTTGGGAGAAAGGAATACTTTTTTTACTTGTTTGAATCAACTGTTCTGATAAAATTTGACTGAAAATCTCTAGTCATTTACAATAAATACAACATCAGAGTTCTGTATTATCAGCTGAAGAGTCAAAACTGTACCCTCATTTCGATGGGTCTCACCATGTAGACAGTCGCCAGTCGACAGCTTCTGCAAATCGTGTAGCTGCTTAATTTTATATTTTATTCGAGCTTACCTACCGGTAAAAGATAATTATAATACAAACAACCATTATGTAGCATAGCTACAACAATGATAATAAACATTTTGTCACTGTGGCAAATTAAGTACACGCCTAGTTTCATGAGACCGCAATTGGGTAATAGAATATAGAAACCTAGCTATATGATGCACAAGTTCCCCTCTTGCACTTGCTTTAAAGCCAATGCATGCTAGTAGACCACATCAAACAAAGCACCCATTAAAATTTAATTACATTAGAACACTATTTAGATATTCATGTTCTCGCAAACACCATTTGCAAAGGCCAAAATGGGTCAATAAGAAAAACAGTATAGTTACAGTAGTTTATATTGAAGTATTTGATCGATCCATCGCATAACATGTAATTGTATATAAATATTTGTATACGGCCAATTCCTACATCTCATTCTGATTGTTAATTTAATTAGCCAGGTGAGGTGAGAATGAGAAAGATGCCATCACTACTGTCCTTATTACTTCTAAACAAGAAAAATAAATTGAAATTAGGTTGCATAGTCAATTTAGTTAATATAATATTGGACAGACCATTGCGAGCTTAACAACAAGAAAAGTGAGGAAAGAACAAAAGAGGCCCACCAACTCATTTGAAATTGTGAGGTAAGCCAAATTCTAGAGGCAGAGAGGCATGGGACCCAATTCAGCAAAATTTTCAGTGAGAGAAAGGGAGAGGTTGTGCACTCTTGTGTTTGATGGCCAAATTATATAGCAAAGTTTGAGCATACAAAGAACCTGACAGGGTCTATGATGCTAACCACACCCTTTTCGTTTCGGACAGATGTATGGGTCAAAATTTTCAGGGTAACAACTATTAAATATTTAGTTTGTTTGATTGCAGAGATTTCGGTGAAAAAGACACAAAATCACCCTCCCACAGATAAGAGTAAAGAAAAAGCAGATTCCATTTCAATCTTAGGCACAAAGTGCTATTATAGATGCAACATAATACATACCATAATGCATATTAATATAATTAAATATTTATGCCTTTCAAATTGTGTACCTATATATTCTTCCACTTGGTGTAACTTCATGTTCTCAAGGTGTTGCCCTCAATTAACAATTTGGCCTTACCAAGAGAGAGAGAAATGGAGTTTAGTGAGCATGCTTTCTTAGAGGAGTTGCTAGCTTTGAGAAGAGACACTTGGGAGACTACAATCCCCACAGAAATGAATGGGCTCTTCTCTAGTGGTTGGAATGCTTATGATTGCTATCATGAAAATCCATCCACTGTGCTTCCAAATTCTTACTATCAAGGCTTCTCTGCACCACTTGAACAAGACTTCAACTACAACTTCAATGAAGTCTACTGTCCGTTTGGTGATGAATTGGCAGCACCACAGCTTACAGATTCATCGATAAACACACTTGACACACCCCCATTTCCAATTCAAGAAGAGTTTCCATTGTCCATGATCGAGGATGAAGAGCCTAATCTACTTGTGGAAGATTTTCAGAATCTCGAGATGCAAACTGCTTGCAAAGTAGAGCCAATCCATGATCAGTCTCCTGACCTTCCAGTTTTTAACATGGGAACTTGTCTGGAGAGGAAGAATAGAAGTAAGAAGCTCGAGGGGCAGCCATCAAAAAATCTAATGGCTGAGAGAAGGCGAAGAAAGCGGCTAAATGACCGTCTCTCAATGCTAAGATCGATAGTTCCTAAGATAAGCAAGGTAAATGAACTGAACTCTATCGCTGCTCAGCTTAATTGGTTGCTTTTAATGTTATCAGAATGTGTAGTTTCTAAACATCTCTAAGCTATTTTTTTTTTTATGGTCTTCTGACAGATGGACAGGACATCCATACTTGGCGATACAATAGACTACATGAAAGAGCTCCTGGAGAAAATCCGTAACTTGCAACAAGAAATTGAAGCTGGTTCAAGTGATTTGGACATGGTGGGCATTTTCAAGGATGTGAAGCCTAATGAAAGCTTAGTGAGAAATACACCAAAGGTAAGTAGTCTGTACCACTCAGTAATACCTCATAACAAGCTAGACTTTCAAATTGTTGAAATTCTGAATATATTCCCATATGCTATGCTTTGCAGTTTGATGTGGAAAGAAGAAACATGGACACCAGGATTGAGATTTGCTGTGCAGGAAAGCCAGGATTGTTGCTATCAACTGTAACAACCCTGGAAGCGTTAGGCCTTGAAATTGAACAATGTGTTATTAGCTGCTTCAATGAATTTTCAGTGCAAGCCTCTTGCTCAGAGGTACAAATTTAATTCAAATCCTTTTTGAGATATTGCTTTCCCAGTCCAGTTTCTTAGTTTTTTTTTTTTTTTTTTTTCTGAATTTTTTAGCTTAAGCAATGTCTAAGTTGTGTCATTATTGCCATGCTGATAGGAAATGGAGCGGAGAACACTGATGAGCTCTGAAGACATAAAGCAGGCGTTATTTAGAAATGCAGGTTATGGAGGAAGATGTCTTTAGGAATAAAAAAATAGAAAACTAAGCAATTTCTGGTGAAATTTTTAGCGGAGGTTTCTCTTTAATTTCAATGAGATTCTAAAGGGAGAGGTTGTAATGATTTTTTTTTTCTTTTTTTTCTCCTTTTAAATAAGCATCTTCAATTTATCAGAGCAATGAGTATCTATTTTTGATTGGGCACGTTCTTGAATGCAAAAATGCTTTGATTGATTGCAAAAGCCACAGCCAAAAAAAGAAAAAAAAAAAAACTCAACTGCTAATGAGTCTTTTAGAGAATGTTTTTCCCGAATTCCTGGGGACAACTAGCCCCAAGTTAGGCTTTTGGAGGCTTATGTTATGCAAATAATACCCAAAACTCATTTCCTGCAACAGCCAACATCTCACTGGTGGGCTTTGAATTTACTAATAATCAAAGTCAGATATTTGTGCAAGAACCAATAGGAGTTGCCGCCCCTCGACCTTTCAAAGAATATACTTTGCAAATATATCTGGAAAGAGAAACATGCCAAGATTAGAACATAATAATTCTCCTTTACCTAGGTCCATTCATTATCCATATCTGTCTCATCTGCAGTAGAACTACAACTATTTTTTTTTCCTGCATAGTATCTAAATCACATTGTTGTAATTACAAATTTACTCTTCAAAGTGCAAAAGAGTTCAGTGAAATCTTTTGTTTGTCAATCAAAACAGAGTTTGGTGCTACAAAGGCAGAGCAGTATTAGTGAGAAAGTAACAACTGTTGTACTTTCCTCAAAACTAAATAATTGCCCAATAGATTAGAAACAAGAGTTTTGCTCATTCAAATTTATGAAATTAGTATTCTAATAGCACAACAATGTCTTAATGTGACCTGACCAGACCTTTTAATCATTGTTCGAATAACCAGGTTCAAAAAGACTACAGTAGCAGCAATGAGACTCAAATCAAAATAAGAATTGAAGATACAACAGTGAAGGGGGATTTAGACCTGCCGACCTGATCTTTTAGTGCAATCATATGACAAGAACAAAAGCACTCTGGTTAGTCAGGCCGAAGGGTACAAGATAAAGTTGATGTGCCCATAAAGACAGATTGGCGCTTATAGTTTTGTTAAGGAATCAAAAACTTTACAAGCATACTACGCCAAATGCATACTTCTTTGGCAAATTGGAAAAAAAGTGCTCAACTATTGAGCTTATTGATGTACTAGAGCGACGGAAGGCCCCAAAACTTATTAAGAAAAGAAACAAAAGTGATCCATTGATACTGAGAGTATATATAATAGATACTGGCTTTTTGGTCTAATTGTTAATCGCTCGTCTTGTCTTCAACTGCTTTTGATCATTTATTTATGCTCTTGTTGGAGGTCTTTTTGGCATTGGCATGATCTGAACTTACATTACCATCTCTTATTAGTAAGAATCTTTTGATATGACCCAAGAAGGAGCATATAACTTTTTGGAAAAGAAAAATTATTCATCCATATTACATAAAGCTGTTCTCAGAGCAGCACGAAGAAGCCGAGTCATTTCCAGACAGTTGCCGCGAAGATACACAAATCTACCCGTACATACAAATTAAATTACCTTTACCTCACTTCCCACCAAAAGGTTGATTTGAAAATTCTTTTATCACTTTTCTCTAAAGATACTCTGCAGAAACTATAACCACACAACCTACAAACCCACGTCTATCAGGATTATCATTTTTGGAAGGGTCCTGAAACCCGTCACAAAGTGACTGCTGGTTTCATGACACCAACTGCAATTCTCCAAAAGAGTCTTTTTTGAAGGTTTAGTGATAATATATATTTAGATTTAATCAAGATAATTTATACAAAAAAAAAAAAAAAAAAACTCATAGAAAAAATTACGGTAAGGGGATCAAATCGTTGCACTCCGTTTGAGTTTTGACCAACTTTTGAAAAATTTTTAGATTATAACTCTTTTTTCGATATTAGACTTATTCTATAGTATCTGATAATCTACATCGAGTGTCGGATGATACCATCTAATATCATATGGCAATGTCTAATAAAATATGTCAAGTGTTGGATTATATTCAACAATATCCAACAAAGAATTTCAAAGGTTCGATAGATTATAATATCAAAATTTTTAAAAAATAAAAAAAACTTCAAAAAAATCTCTATACCATATATGCAAACTAAAAACTTAATTTTTGTGTTATTAATCAGAGATTCCAACACCCTGAAGTCAACTTTCGCATTTTTACTTGTAAAGTTTTTTTTTGTTCAGCCCACCAAAATGCTACATTGTATAAAGCATTTTAAGCCCAAGAGACTTTCAATGGACTAAAAGGAGAAGATTGAAAAGGCGTCACGGTTTTGTAGTTCCCAATATTAGAGTAAATACGAAATGGTTCTTTGAAACATTTGCATTGACCCCTTCAAGAATTGCATGTGGGTCATCATGCGGGTGGAGGGGCAGAATTCCAGGCCCTGTTAAGAGCCCTGTAATTATGTCTAACCCAAATGATGTTAATTTACTGCAGCTCAAGCCTGAAGCCAAGCCAATCTTCCCATGGTTGATCATTTGACCATTGAGAGGGATAATATTAAGCAATCATTAACATAAATATCATATTCAACAGCATGTAAGAGCCATTTAGGATAATAAGCCGGGTTCCACGTTCTCCTTTCTTATATGATCAAGGTGGACTGGCCTCAATGCAGTGATCACGAGAGTGCTTTAAATAGTGGATTTTTCTGTGTTTTGCAAGAAAATAGTCACTTTATGTATCTAGATAAGCCTCAAAAGAAGTCTCTATCGAAGGACTTTCCAAATGGCAATGAATGTTGATGACCTCTCGTTTGTGTGAAATCATATTGTTCCCCACTTGTTTCGAAAGTGGAATTAGAAGCAATGGAATTGATGGATAACTGAATATTGAAATGACCAGTACCTAATCTGGGATCGAACACTAATGGGAAACCTTGATGTTACATCATCATCATCATGCGTCTATCTACGCGGGATAAGCCCAATTGCGCACCATCTCCAACGTGGAGGGATACCTTTTGGCACACAAAAGATAACATGCTGCTATGCTCTGAGAGAGCCTGAACGTATCATCTTCAATTTCCCATTTGATATTTGTATATCATGCAAAAAGATTAACAAGCTTAAGGTAAAGTATTTTGCTAAATTATTCTGAAAAAGCATGAGATAATACAGAAACGAGATGGATATATAGAGTAATTTAAGCCATACCATTCTCCACTCTTTGTTAAGTAAACAAAAAAATACTTTAGTAAAAGGGTCATGTGCTACCATGCATATTTGAGCTGATACTAATTTTCTATTGTCCAATCGATGTAACAATTTGACAAGCACAAGAGGTCGAGTTACGTAAAGAACTTTATAAGCACCCGTGCTTAACACCATGATTATGAAATTAGAAGAATAAGTGAAAGGTGATAATTACTTGAGAGATGCATTAATCAAAGTCAAAACATGATGCGAGTGCATCTAAGAATTTTACTTAAAAGAGTTAAGAGTTGTGGTGGGGACCGGGGGTTATATATAGAGGAGAGTAAATTAGGTCAAAACTTGTTGCCAATATTTAATCATGTAATCAGCGACTAGACAATGAAGGATATTACTATATTATCTTGATTCTTATACCACCATTTGCTTTGCTGCGCCAATCAGCAAATTTTCCCGTAAGATGCGAAACATTAACATAAAAGGTTAGAGGATTTAACGTTCACTATATATACAAAAACCTAAGTATTCATAGACGTTTTTTAATGTATATAATAAGCACTCTGGTGCGAGTGAAGGAAAATATCTCGAGTGTTGAAGGTGTGGAGAATCATCAGCAAATGGGGTAATTTTCGATTACTATTTACTAACATATAATTTGTAAACAAGTAGACATTCATATGCAAAATTCAAGCAACATTTATCAGTGTTATCAGTACATGAGAGAGACGGGATAGCCATTATGAAACCTTGAAAGCTTTTTCTCCAAGTTTTACTATCGCGACAGGTTAAAGCAAAGTGCAAGGACCCGGGCACCCTAATTTACGTACTACACTAGAAGTGTACGTAAAAGAGAATGCCCAACCCAACAACTGGTCCACTGAACGCTCAGAAAAATAGTAATAAATTGTATTTGTGTCAGCAAAGCTAATGTGTGCTCCACGATCAGAGCATTTGTTTTAATTTGCCGCTGCCAACCCTTACGTTTGGCTCGTCATTCATTCAGAGCAGAAGGGAAACGAAGGAGCAATGGAGAATGAAGAAGCATCATCAGCAAGGCCATCCATAGGTTTTCCTCTTGGTTTAGCTCTTCTTATATTGATGTTATTTAGCATGAGTGGCTTTTTCACTTGTTGCCTTCACTGGGACAAAGTTAGATCCCTTTTTCGACCATTAATGAGGGACGACAATGCTGCTATTCAGACGAGTATCGACCATTTACCCCAGAAAACCTCACCTCTACCCATGGTATATATCTCTCTCTCTCTCCCTCAATAGTTTTAATTATGTTCTTTTTTTACGAATTAAACTATTTGGTTTATTTAATTAGCAGAAACCAAAGCAAAATCAAGGCGATAGCGTGCTAGTATCGATGCCTGGTGATGAGGTTCCAAAGTTTGTAGCGACAGCGATGGCATGCCCATGTAACCGGCCTAGAGTGGAGAAGGTTGCAGTAATCGTGCAGAAGATATAACTACTCGATTATAGGCTCTTATCACGAAACTGGAAATTGCGGCTTCGATTGAAGGGTTATACAAGAAATGGTACTATAGCACGTATTAACTTGATAAAACCATTTTATAAATTCTCTCATGATAATAACTGCAGAATTAACATGATGTTGAATAGAATTAAGAGAGAAAAAGTAGAGTTTCAGAGATCTGGCATGCGTGTACCATGTTTTCGGTTGAATTCTACCGCTATTAATTGACGCCAATTTTATAAGCTTATTTGTTTCTCTTGACAATTATATGTGAAATAGTTGCTCTTTCTGTTTCTTTATTATCAAATATCAATTATGTAGCCTTTAACAGGCCTAGTTTCTTCCAATCCAAATCTAGTGGGCCAAGAAGGAAGACCCATATATGTAACTTGCATCCAACCCAATAACACCTGATTAATAAAAATATTTAAAAATAATAATTTTATGACCTGGCTATTGACGTCCAAATTTTTACTCTGTGCACCATTTACTCAATACACCGTCCATTAAATTTGAATTCGTCATTTTTTATTCATTGTACTCATCTTAATGCCAAATATAACCTTTATTAAAATAAATCTAGTAACAGGGTTCCACTGGTTTTGCCTGTTTAGGCATGAAATCTGAGAAGAAACTATTAAATTGTCAAAGCTTTCGAGGAATTATTAAAGGTTATAATATGATATAGATGTAATGTAAGCATCCTTTTCCGCGTCTGGTAGAGTGTAGCTTTCGCTGCCTCATAATTCACCCGTGTGCATGTTTGAACGGGGCTTGTGACTTGTGACAAGAAGACTATGACCTTCCACCTTATCCTTTTGAATCAGCCTCAGGCAGGTCACATTCTAGACAAATTTTGATTCAACACATGACGTGCCGATTATTATTTGCAATATTATTGAACACACACGGACATAAATGATAAAAGATTACGGTTGGGTTCGATCAGTCAAACTCCGGAAGGTCTATTGTCAATAAAGGCCCTTGCAGAGACCCAACGATACCCTTTATCTGGCCCACTATTTGACTGTTAAGTAAAATCCTAAACCTAAACAATCCTTTTCATTGAACGAATATAGCATGTAGGTCAAAACCGGACCGGTTTCCAAGGCATAATCCCGCAATATCTTTTTTTTTTAATTAATTATTTAAAAATTATGAGCAGGAGCAAACCTCTTTAATTTATTTTTCTAAATTATATTTATGTATAATCAGTGTTTAGCACTCTTATATATATAATGCTCATCATTTTTAGCATTAGTAATGAGTAATCACTTGCTTTAGCTCACTTTTTGGTTATAAACAGTGGCTAACTGAACTCACCTCTAGGACGGGCCCAGAATTGGGCCTGGCCCCATTGCCATTTATTCAGACGCTCCAACACTGGTAATGGGTGGCCCAATTTAAGTGAGTGATGACATGCAAATGACGTGGGAAAACAAGAGAGAGAGACGATTATGATGATGACGATGATGATGCAATATGACAAACCAGCATGTACATGATGCATAATGACTACATGTATGCATGGATTAAGGGCAAAGCGTGCGATGGTGGTGGCAGTTAAATGATGGATGGTTACTAAAATCTCCACCCTTAGAAAACCCGATAAATATCCCAATAAAATCCTCTCTAGTACACTAAATCAACGCGCGTGCGACAAACTTACTCGTTCTCAAACGCCATGATTACTCTTCCAAGACTAGGATCCCACCTCTTTTTCGAGGAATAATTTCATATAAATGGGGGTCATGAGACTCGTTACATTTTAACAGTATATTGTCGTATAAAGTAATAGATCCTTAAATAGCATATTAATGTTTTAAACTTCCTCGTGTATATTTAGAAAAGGAAAATAAATAAATAAATAATTTATTATTCGATAGATAGATAGATTGTCAAGTTATCAAGTAAAATATACTATTATCAAAAAAATTACTTTCAAACTTCACATCCTATTAAATATTAATATATATTCAGACAAGTGATTAACATCCTATCAAATTATCAAATAATACTAAATTCTTATTCAACAATGTATTCATATATTAAAACTAGTTATGCTTATGTATTTAAAAAATTCAAGATAAATTTGTTATTTTAACATGAATTTACTGTAATAATAATAATAATAAAATATTANCTTGTCTTAAATTTATATAATAAATCATGTGAAATTTGTTAATGATTAAGATGATAAACGATGTAATTAATGATTTAATAACTTAAATATCTCGTTATTTGAAATATATAATATATTACATTACTTTAAAATAAATTATTTTAAGTAATTAGAATTTTATTAAAAATCAAAATATCTCTCATAATAAAACTAATTTTTGTTTCAGATATTTTAAAAAAATATTTGAAAAATATTTAATTAACTCTTAGCTCTTCGAGTTAAAANAGCCACCAAATTTACGAATATATCAAAATTAAAAATGCTTAAAATTATCGCTGTTATCTAAAAACATTTATTTTACAAAATGAAATAATTGTTTATATATATATATATATATATATATATAGTTATGGATGATTGAAAGTAGTGCGTGAGCTGCTGGGGTTGGCACGCAGGATACAGATGGTGGATTCTGATTGGGGAGTGTATTACAATAGATAGTGGAGTCGCGTGAGAAGAGGTGAATGAGTGAAGGAAGTTATATGTCTCTCTCTGTAGCCGGCAATCCAAATTTAAAAGCCGCTTTCTTGTCCCCCAACACATCATATCTCTTCACTCTGTTTTTCTTTGTTCCCTCTCAATCTCACCCCACACTTAATGCTTTCTACGTAACTTACACTCTTTCCTCCCTTAATTATTATTATTCTCTTATTTTTTATATTTCATTTCTGCTCCTCCCTCTTTATTACCATTCCCCCAATTACATCCGATAATCCCCATTTTACTAATTTGCCCCTCTCCTCGGACCTACCCACCATGTGGATGCACTTCTGTGGGATCCATTCGGGTGAGTGGGGGTATTTCCGATATTTTTTCAGCAACTGGCATGGAACATGGGGCAATGGAGAAGGGAATCTTAATGGTAAAATACAAATGTAATGAGTGGAGTAGTTGAATTTGTTATATTTGGTTAAACAAAACCCTATTTTCTTTCCTTCTCATTATTGTTATGATTCTCTCTTTCTTGGCAAGTGTCTTCAATTGTGTAAAGAAGGATTTAATTGGGCAGCATCATGATTGATGGATATGATAAAATTTATAGGAAGAAAGTCAAAGCATGGTTTAATTTAGGATAAAATCGTATTTTGAAATGGATTTCCATGTTCCTATGGCAGAATAGGAATCACTGCCCAAAAAGTTTAGTACCTGCCACGAATCTTACTTATCGCTCATCTTAAACTTAGTTGGAAAAACGACATTCAAGGGCGGTGATTCGGACACGTCCTAGTTCTGACTGATGGGATTTACTCGACGAAAAGACAAATTTGCCACTGCAAGGGCATCGTGGATGGACGCATTCAACATGTTAGGCTGCTCTTCACACGAGCACACATGATGCAGTTCGTACATTCAACCCATGCTCATCCGCTAATGGGCATGACACGATAGCCCCTGTGGTGCCCCAGTCCACTTCGTATTTTCAACATTCAATTTTCAAATTCCAAAGAGAATAAATCATAAATAAAATTGAGGTATTCGCATAGAATGTTTGATTAAGGAAACCTGTATTCAACAAACTCATGCATAAAGTAAGTTAGGTTGTTAAATGGTTGGCGTAAGTCATGGTGCAGTTAACAAACTAGAAGCGGCGCAACAGTGACGTCTGAGTAACTGAGTTTGCTGTAACGACACGGATTCTATAAAGTTCATGCATTTGTGCACATTAATCCAAACCAAATCAATAGAATCTCAATTATACATCATCCACATCAAGTACAGTTTGATAAGGACCCTATCAATCGCTAGATCAACTTCTCTACTGTTGTCTTTTATGGTCCAGATTAATCTCAATCAAGCTTTAATTTCTACAAGATGATCAGAAGGAACCAACGGCTCGCATTAAGGATAATCAACATTTGTATTCGGCGGATTATTAAAAAGAAAGACGGAAATTAAAATAAATAAACAGAAAGCAGAAAAGGAAAAGAAGAGTGTTTTTATATGGAAAGGCACATTTTTTAAAGTGGCATATTTTAATACATAGAGTTTCACATCGGACAGCAAATAAGCTTTTGTTACTTTGTGCCAAATGGAGGGTCCTTAGCTCTCACTCTCTCTCTCTCTCTACTTTCTCTTCTCTGCAAACAATACCGATTCTCTTCTTCTTCCGCTAGTGATCCATAACGTTCAACCAGGTAAATTTGTTTTTTCGCTCTCTACTTGTTTCTTATGCTTCCTAGATTCTGAGTGATTTGCACTTAATTCGTTTTCATTTTCGCTCTTTTTTTTTTTTTTTGTACTTCATGCTTTGTGTTCTGGTTGGCTGCCGTTTGCTTCTCTATCATACTTAAAAAGTAAGAAATACAATGTGTAGATGTTAAAGCTTTATGTTATTATTTGTTTTTATGAATTTCCGTACAGTGAAAATATGAATGAAGGACTCCTATAATATTTTTTTTTTTTAATTTCTGCTTCATTTTTGAAAAATCCTTAGTTTTCTTGGAAGGAAGAAGTAAGATTATATAATTACTTTTTAAAGCTTTATGTTATTATTTTTTTTCTTTTTAAATTTCCCGCACTTTCTCGGCTACCGAGCACACAATACTAATTTGGTAGTTTTCTGTTTTCGGAGTTTTGGTGTATTCTGTAATGTGTTGGTTGGTGAATCTTTTGCATGGTTTTGTTGGTTGCAGTTACTTCTAGTTGAACTTTGTTGCTGAAGTATATTAATTACTATTATTTGTTGATAATTTTTGTGTAAACTTTGGTTTGTAGTGTGCAAAAACATTAATTGGCCAAAGGGATTTGGATCTCTTGGACTGTAAGCACGCACGCTGCTTAACTTTGTCATTACACCATTTTTAAGCCAGGGTTTGACTTTCAAAGCTTCAGACTCTATATTTATATGGATATTTCGTGAATTTTGCATTTTTACTTGTTATCAATTACCACAGTAAAAGCAAACTGATCATTTTCAATTGTATAATGATTTTTCTTTTTTAAAAAATAATATATACTCAGTTATGTTTCTGTTAGATTTTAGGGTTTTTCCATATCGAAGCAGGATGTAAGACTTTAACTTAGCATATCCTTGAATTACTCTGAGTTCATGGATCTGGTTTGACCTTGTTACTTTTAACATATTCTTTTTGGAAGAACACACGGCATAGCTTTTGATGTAAGAAATGTTGTTTTATTATATTTAATCCTTGTTGAATTGCTTGCTTAACAAGGATAGCCAGCTGTTGTTGAATTTTGTTAGTCTTAGAATTAAGTCTTCCCAACCAACAAATAGAGCAAAGGAATCTGCTGCTCTTTATTTCTGTCTTTCAATTTTATTTTAAATTTTCATGTTTTTTTTCTGATATAACTTCTTTGAATATTCAAGTCATAGGTTAGATTTTGGTTAGAATTAAGCTGCTTTTTTCCTGAAGAACTTTATTCTTAGATTAAGCAGGTTACGAAGAATTTGAGTACCACTGGTTTTGAATTTTGATGACTCCACCACTGCTGGGTGTTGGGGAGGACGGGGATGTCACTTTACTTGCTTCTTCGGCCTCGATGGACAGTGTATGCCAGAACGGCTCCGAATTAAAAGAGCGTAACTACATGGGATTATCAGACTGCTCTTCTGTGGACAGCTCGGTTGTCTCTAACGTTTCCAATGGGAGCAAAACTAGTCTGAACCTGAGGGCTACAGAACTAAGGCTTGGGCTTCCTGGGTCCCAATCTCCAGAGAGAGATCCAAAACTTAGCCTATTAAGTTCTGCACAACTTGATGAGAAGCCTCTTTTCCCTTTGCATCCTACAAATGACACTCACTGTCCATCACAGAAGAATGTTGTCTCTGGAAACAAACGAGGGTTTTCTGATGCTATGGATGGGTTCTCTGAGGTAAAAACAACTATGTTTATTGGAGGGATGGAGGATTTTCCCACTAGAGATGTCTAACTTGAAACGATCCAATCTGTGGCGCAGGGAAAATATCTTTCTAAATCTGAGCTATTGTCACCAAGGCCATCTCCAAACTTGGGACTGAAGCAAGGTTCTCTGCTAGAGAACCTTGGGGCTCAACCTGCTAAAGCAAAAGATATAGCAAGCCAGAAGGCGGTTCAGGAAAGGCCTCATGTTGCAAATGATACCGGAACAGAACGTAACGGTTCTGCAAACAACATTAGCAGTGCACCTGCTACCAAGTAAGTGAGAAGTGGTTCTTTTTATCAGTCTGGGCTTGATAATGATGGAATTAATATTTGATCTTCCTCTTTTTGAAGGGCGCAGGTTGTGGGTTGGCCACCAATTAGATCATTTAGGAAGAATTCATTGGCTACCACTTCAAAGAACACCGAAGAAGTAGATGGAAAAGCAGTGCCTGGGGCTCTGTTTGTCAAGGTCAGCATGGATGGTGCTCCTTATTTAAGAAAAGTGGACCTAAAAAATTACTCCAAATACCAGGAATTATCATCTGCCCTTGAGAAGATGTTCAGCTGTTTTACTATTGGTGAGCTCCTCCAGACATTCTAATCTCATTGAGATTTTGGTTAGGTGGCTTTTGTATTCATGAAATGCATGCTAAGCCAATATAGACTCAATTACTGCAAATTTGATGTGATTTCAGGGCAATGTGGATCTCATGGAGCTCTAGGCAGGGAGATGCTTAGTGAGAGCAAGCTCAAGGATCTGCTGCATGGCTCAGAATATGTTCTTACTTATGAAGACAAAGACGGAGATTGGATGCTTGTGGGTGACGTCCCGTGGGAGTAAGTTCTAATTACTTTAATGTCTTGTTTGTTGCTTTTTTGCCAATGACATTAATAATATAACTTGCCTTTAAGATTGATCTCTATCTGAGATCTTGAGTAACTATGATATTTGCACAAAACATTGCAGATATTGTTGTGTGGAAGAATCTTAAAGTTTGATAGCTTATGTTAAGCTGAAAATGACCATGATCCTATTGTTTATAAGTTTTAGAAAGTATGAATACTGATATAAGAATGCTAAAAATTATTAAGTTTGGCAGTGGATCACACCTAAGTGATATAGAATACTACAAATTATTTAAACCATATGACTGTGACCAAGAGAAATAATATTTTGAAAGAACCTGCAAACCCAGGCCAGGAGGGATGTAACTTATTTTATCATTCAATCTTGACAGGCACCTTATAGGAGAAAGGAAGTATCTTAACCCTAGCTCTTATTAAATACCTCTAGATTTTTCTTGAATGCTTCTATATAGGAAAGCCTTTTTCCACTCTGTTTTGAATATTATAAATGGATGTGTGTAGTGTATTTACTGAATTCATGTAACATATCATCAGCTAATCAGTGAGAGACGATACCCAGGTCCAGAAAGAACGCATACATAACTTATGCCAGGGTGGTACTTGACTTTGATTTATGCTGGAAAGACTAATGAGAAATGAATGTGTTTATTGATATGTAGATGAAAATATTCATTTTATATAATTGGCCAATTTTCCTTGTTAGGGAATGGCTTGATTTATTCTGCTTGTCTTTAGTCCATCCATCTCAATATTCCAAGTTTGCAATGTTCAACTTAACATCATAAACTGCTACATTTGTTCTTGTGCATGCGCTGTAGTCTAATTCAACATCTGGAATTTCAGGATGTTTACTGATACATGCAAGAGGCTGAGGATAATGAAGAGCTCTGATGCTATTGGCCTAGGTACGTGTATTGTGTGGTTAATCATTCATTTAACCAGATATGGTAACCCATGAACTATTGGAGAATAACAACCCCAACTTTACATCTTTCTCTTAAGAAACCTGCCCCAGGCATACTTGCATCACAAACAAAATTAGAAACTTCTGAGTCATTTGCATTCTTGAGGATCTTCACCCTAAATATCCCAACTTCATAATTTGGACGTCAAAAACAATACTTTGATGTTTTTGTTTTGTTTTTCAAAATCCGAATCAGCCAGGCAACACTCCATTACGTTGGAAGTAGAGCCCATAAGGTTATGGAATTTTAGATACAATAGCTATTACCCTCTCTTGTCTGTCTAGGCAATAACAGAATTACTTAGCTGTGAAACTTATGCCATTTGAGAATGTTAATTGGTTCATAAAGTCAAACTTTTATGTAAGTAGGGTGTATAATTGCGTATGCACCTTGTGTCTCTTGTATGTCAAATCTTCACATTCTTTTTAGGTTTTGAATGTTGAGTCGGATAATGAATACAACTCTAGTCTTTGATCAAATTTGTTGCTATTATGTAGATTTTATCCTTACTCTAACGTAATTCGATAGGCAGTGGCAGTTTTGTTCCTAGTGAAATACAAATCCAACTCCTTTACTTGGAGTGTTTCCTGCATTCTATGGAATGCTTCTGGAGTTTTCATATAATTAAAATAGTGATGTTTATTCAGTGAAAAATCTTACATATATATTATATATGTGTGTGTGTTCTGAGATAGTGACATATCACTGATATCTACATTATCAACTAGCTAATAATAATAATTAGCAATTTAGCATTTTATGGGGTTTCTACAGATAACTGTAGCTTGTGGTTATGCAATGCATGTTCATCAAATAATTTTATGTTTGCACCATAATGTTTGTCTGAACTTCTTCTGGTGAAGCTAAGCTCTTTTTCTTGGAAAATTGGGTTTGTGTAGCACCAAGGGCTGTGGAGAAATGCAGGAGCAGGAACTAGCATCACACGGTTGGTGAATTCGTGGAAAAGATAGAAAAAGGCAAATGAACCAAAATTCCTGTTGCATGATGTTAGAAGAGGGTGGATGTTGGAATTTGGTGGGAAATCAATGAATCATTGGCATCTGTTTTATTGTGTTACTATATGTTTATGTTCTTACTGTGAGGTATTTCATGTCATGTAAGCTATGTTTCTAATCTATTAAAATTAAAACAACTCCTGGACCTTGTATTTGGGAGTACTACTACTAAGACCGGATCTCAAAAGAGCCCGGACAAGTTCCTGTACCCATGCAGGTACATTAGTTTGTAAAGTATTGTTTGTTGAACTTCTTTGTTATGTGTGTTTGTATGGTGAAGAAACGTCGTCCATGTTATTTTTAACCTCTGTGTTAACCTTCTGAATGTTGCCATATTGTGAAGTTTGTATCTGACTGCTACGTTTGCTAATATATCTGAATGCATTTTGGTTAAGGCTTCTTTGTCAAATTTCATCAAATGGGCAAAGAAAACTGAAATATGAGGAGAATTGTAATCATGTGTTGGTTTTGAGAAGTACTTGAATAATAAGATATTGCCAGCCCCGAAGATTTGGCTGTCGGGGACCAGTAGTCATGTGATGCGCAGCTGATAAACTGCATTATTGATGAGATTTTCTCTGAAAAATGTACGTGCCAGGGCGGTGGGGGTATGGCTATTGGTTGCGTCATGAATTAGGAGGCTCAAGAAACTGTAAGCCATGGACTTGGAGAGGCGAGCTGGTGCTACTGTGTGTACGAATCCGCCATTTGTACTGGTGATGCAGATAAACTTTGGCTGGTTGGGGTGCTTTATACACGAGAGAGCACGTGGGTGATTTTTTTTCAACTATGAAAACCCATGTGAGGCCAGAAGTATTAATTGCAGAGCAAAAATCCAAAATTCAACTACCAAACAAAGATTGTCAGAAAGAAGTTAAAATCTTTCAACTTGGACGTGGGGCTAGCAAGTATTACGAAGGGTTAAAAGGATGGAACCAAACAACACAATAGATAATAATGCATCTGGTTTCTGTTGAATAAGCCAAATGAACAACATTTTTTGCGTACTACCCCAATGTGTTCGGTTCAGAAGCAGATCAATCATTTAACCTAAACTATATTAATTATAATCCGAGAAGGCTATAAACTGTATAAACGTTCCGTAGATTTTCTTTCAGAGAGCAGACACTTAAACGAATCAAGCAAATAATAGGGTCTGAAGTTTTGATGATCAGTTTAGTGATGAAATATTTATGGTTGACTAAAGTTATTTAGAATGCAAAAGTCATTTCCTTTCAAGAGTTGCTAAATTGTTTCTCTTTGCATCGAAAATGAACTTAGCGATCAAGTGCTGTGTAGGGAATAGCGAACTGGGTTTAGGGAATATCGACTTGGGATAATGACAAATTACCACCTAAGGTTTGGTGAAAAATTTCATCCCTGTGTTTTTGAAGATGTACTTTTACCCGCTGCCGTCGGCGGACGAACATTAAATCTAACAGAACAATAATATCTAACCTTAATAGACAATAAATAGACGAAAATACCTCCTTTTTAAAAAAAAAATAAAAATTGACCAAATCAAATAATAATAAAATTAAAAGAAAATCTTAATTAAATTAATAAAAGAATCACCCCTCTCTCGCATCTTCACTTCTCTTTACAAGTAGTTCTCCTTCCCTTCTTCCATCTATCAGTTCTTCATCACTTCCTCTTGTTCTTCTAAACAATTCATTCCACCTAGTCACACCGACAAAAAAGCACCAAATCTCACTCTCTTATTTGCTGCGATAAATTCGATGTTCGGGTTTTTTCCGGCAGTAGTTTTGACGGGTTTTGTTTAGATAATATTTAAAACTATTCACGTTGCTATATTAATTAATACACAAGATTACGAGTGTACCCTCCATCCAGTTAATTCTAACGTCCGGTCACTGTTAATATGGACTAAAATGATATTTCAGAAAATACGGGATGATGGGTTATCTCACCAAATATTAGGGGGTAAATTGTGATTATCCCTACGGACTTTCAGGTTGCGGAAGTGTTTAGCATGAATGCACACTACACAGGGTTCGATTGTTCAGTTTCGTTTTATTTATGTAAAATTTTGATTAGCGTACACATGTCTTTTATCTTAAGACTTAAGCT
This sequence comes from Bursera cuneata, assembly GCA_026212285.1. Lineage (NCBI taxonomy): Eukaryota > Viridiplantae > Streptophyta > Magnoliopsida > Sapindales > Burseraceae > Bursera > Bursera cuneata. The sequence continues at coordinate 33,523 of JANLJB010000580.1, forward strand.
ATGTGTTTGTTAAAAGATACAAATCTCAACAAGTATGATCGAATCACTCTATCTGCCTGTTTTTAGTTTTTATTACATTGAAACAGATTGACCCACTAAATTTAATTTGGAAGAACATAGGATACATTTCAAATGATGATCATAATACTAACAGAAAACATGTTTATCTTGTAATTAAAGAGCCTTGTCAATGCACATCAGTTTTGATGACACAACAACTTGTATACATGGCTCCCTGTTATTCTGCTTGGGCATCTTATCAGTTTTCCACTTAAAAAACATTGAAGAATATTTTATTTATTTTATTTCTTATATAATAATCCCTTTTGCAAATTTCGCTTATATATATATACACGCTCAATTTTCTCTCATTTTTCCTGTGAGATCGAACTAAACAAGTTATATTTTCTAAAATATTTATCTGGGCATGTTGGGGGTTCAGCCTTTTGTCAAAATCCCCAACCGAGCAAAAGTTATCAACATGAATTTATGAATAGTGGAACATTAGGGTGGTAAGTGCTGATGAATGACAAAGAGAAAATGTATATGGTCATCTTGCCAATCTTGCCAATTAATGCTACATTCCCACATTATTTCAACATTTGGGTCCCTCACTTCACTTCCCATCTCCATCTGCTTATTTATTAGTAAATGTGATTAGTTTCTATGATAATACTTGTCTTTTGACCTTTTTTTTAAGTCTCGGTTGACCATTCATTGTAGTTTGCATGTATGTTTTCCTTATCTTCTAACACAGTATCTGGTAACATGAATTGCTCATGGCCAGTACCCAAATCAAAAACCTGAATGAAGTTTAGCAGTTGTTAATGATTTTTGACATTCATTTAAGTCTTGTTCATATCAATGAAGAAATGTTCTCTTCATGGCTGAACGGAGACATTTTCTGTAAGAATATCAAGAGGGAAAACAACCCATGACCTGCCTAGTGCATCCAATCAGTGCCCATTCCCTCAATGACTCATCTGCAAAAGGAGGATACATCATAAATCATACGTATAAATAAAATCCTCCTGCAGCAGTGGCAGCCTACAGAGAGCTTACAGCAAATCTAGCAGGCAGGGAATGGCAAAGGTATTAACTCCCTCATTTGCTGCTACGAAATAAGTCAACAAGAAGAATAGAAAATTTCATCTCTGGGGTCGAGTGGCATCAAACTTTATCAAAAACGTGTATTAGTAATAAATGATGTTTTGAAAAGCCTGACAGATAAAGGGAAAGAATTGGGACTCAAAACGTAATATGATTAAATAATTAAATATTATCCAAATTCAGTTGAACACCGATGCATGTGCAGGCACACTGTAGTAGTTGATTAGTCTGATAACTAATTATTGCTTTGTCCTATGATAGCTCTTTTTGATTCTTCAAAGTAGAGGATAAGAAGGAAGTTGGAATTAATGTTAATCATGTTAGTTAAATCTCCACTATCTAATTCTAAATAAAATAAGTTCTTTGACTTAATATGAGATATGATTGCCTTTTCTTTCCATAATTGAGCAGATTTTTCAATAATGCACTCAGATAATCTTTTGTGTATATCATCAGCTTTTGAAGTTTGAGGAAGGCACGCATGTTAGCATCAGGCTAGCTCTCCTACTGTGGCAAAAAGCCACAGACCACAAGGCTGGTTCCACAATTTTCTAGCATGAGCCTAGAAATAAGCTCATATATGCAAATTGTTAGTGCTGTTTACTGGTCCAAATGACTACAGAACGTGAACTTTAACTTGCATTTCATCATCAGCAGCTCTCCTAGCACTAGCTAGTGTATGAATTGCTTAAGTGACAACATGTTTCTTTAAAATTTTTACCAGTCAATTAAAACATTCCACATGACTTGTTCTCATAGTTTGGCAACTCGGAATGATGCTACTTCTGGTCAAGCTCTTGAACATGGAAAAGAAGATGTCTAGATGAAGCTAAGCCATCTAAAACTGTAGTTAGATTGAAGACGCAACGGAAAAAGTAAAATAAAGTGACAGATAAAATTGATAGGAAAGTGAAATATGGATAAAATAAGTAAAAACTGTAAACATCAAGAGATTTAGATTCTGCTGCATGACAGGAAAAGTATCGTTTTAGGTGAAAAGCACTTCACTAGTTCAACAATTTCTTTCTTCCCTTTTGGGTGCTAATCTCTATTGGTTAAGGTAGGATAATTAAGATTATCTTTAACTTTATCTTTTCATAAGTCTTTGTATCTCACTTTCGCCATATCATTTAAAGAGATACTAACTTAGCTGTCTTCATGCCAACAAACCCATCTCAAATCCAATTACTAGGCCATGATTTTCAAGTTCTTTTGACCCACTTTTCACGTCGAGAAGATTATGCCAGGACCTAATCAGACTAAATTTTCAAAAGTAATTCAATAATGGCAAATATTAAGAAGGCCAAAAGTCATTCTCCTATTGCATGTGTTACATATTCTGCAATCGGGGTTCATCCCTTTTTTTTAAAGCCATGACCTACACATCACATTGGGGCATTAAATAGTGAAGATCGTTACAGAAAAAAGTCTGTTTCACATGCGTTTATATGGTTGAGTTTTGCTCTTTTTGGGCATTTGAACTTGAAATGGAAACACAAACAAGACTCTAGAACTCTCACACAATCACATTATAGAGAATCTAAGACTAGTTAACTAGCCTTTCTTTCATTGTTGATTCATAATTAAATGTACGTGTTCTTGTACCAACCTTGCAATATTAAGGACCCCTTAACATCATATTCACATATAGCAAGTTAATGGCTACATGCTTCACAGATAGCTATAAAGGGAATCTCTACCCTCAATCACAGAGCCCTTTGCGTTGCAGTTCTTTGCAATGTCCAATCATAGCAGGGCATGCTGTTTGGGCCCACCTACAAGAATCTGAATGGGCCATCACAGATCAAATTGATTAGGATCTCTTGCAAACTAAACTCACCAACGTTATGCCAGTTGTTAAGACTGGCTTGTTCTGGTTTTTTAGGAGAACACACATACATATACTAATGCCCAATTGACACTATCATTATTAGATTAACTTAATTTGCATTTGATATTATATGATCAAGTTGCTACAAGGTCTGAACTGGGTTCGGCTTTATAAACTACGTTAAGCCCAAAATTTTGATAAGGCCTTTTGAACGCGTGATGTGTTAACACAATAGCACCAAATGGGAAAGGTTGCATTCAAATAATTAATTGATAAGTGAATATGGAAAATACCAAAACCCTTTTGTTTAGTTCTTTCATTGCTGTGATCTCAGTGCAAAGCTTGAATTGTCTTTAGTTTATACACTTTCAACGCATAATAAAATGAATTATTGAAATATTGGTATAAAAGTTGAAGCAGCCATTAGGTCATAATATCCTGGTTTAGTTCACTATGAGAGATGGAGATCTTACCAATAATTTTGAATAAAATAACAAGGAAGGGTTGAGGGTATGGAGATGTTATAGATGTACAGAAAATAGTATAAAGAAATAGCCATGTTAGTCACGCTAATAATAATAAATAAATAAATTGTTGTTAGGGATTCTAGTAGTATATGGTCTTGACATGTGCCACTTAATTACAACATCCCATCTCAACAACCAGCCACAAGTAAAGCCTTTTAATTAATTAATTAATTAACTCTACAGTGAATCAAACTTTTTAAGGGTATTCTCTCTTACTCTTATCTTACGCAACCAAACCAAAACCCATGCTCCTTTTGTCATCATTTAGCTTATCATCCATGTGACTTGTGACTCCACCTCCCAACTAATGTCATCATTTTGATCCATTATCTGTTACTCTTCCAAAAAATTATCCCAAATTTTAGATAGTAAATGATGAGATACTTATCACATTAATAACTAGATTAATAATATTAGTAATAACTGATTTATTTAATCACTTTTAATATGATTATTGATTTTGTGAACGATGTGGCATTGACATGTCACTTACCACATCATTTGGAATTTAAAATTTTCGATTCTATTTGAAAAGAGTAACATTATTATTTTCTTTTGAGTAGTGTTACTTTTTCCAATAACTTTTCTAAATGATGTGTCACTCGCCACATTAATCATTAAACTAATAATCTCAATGATAATTTGCTTGTTTCAATATTTGCAATATGATTATTGATTTTATGAATGTGTGACAATGTCATATCATTTGCCACATCATTTAAGATTATATTTATAAAGAGTAACATTACACTTTTCTTTTGAGTAATGTTACTCTTCAAAAATCTTTTCTAAATTTTAGGTCCCAAATGACGTAACACTTGCTACATTGATCGTTAAACCAAGAACATTAATGATAATTGATTTATTTCATTATTTTCAATATGAGTATTGATTCTATTAATGATGTAACGGTGTCATACCATTCGTCACATCATTTTGGATCCAAAATATAACATCTTATTGGGGAAGAGTAACATCATATTATCTTTTGAGTAATGTTACTTTTTCAAAAAAACTATCCCAAATTTTAGATCCCAAATGATGTGTTACTTACCACATCAATAATTAAACTAATAACATTAATGATAATTGACTTATTTCACTATTTTCAAAATGCTTATTGATTTCGTAAATGATGTGATTGTGTCATGTCTCTTGCCACGTCATTTGAGAATCTATTTGGAAAGAGTAATATTACTTTTTTCTTTTAATATGATGTATTCATATTAGCATGACTAAAACTTGACTATTATTTGTAACATTCTCGTGTGATAGGGGATTTGTCTAGGATTGTTGAAAATAATCAATTTTATAGTTGTGTTCAACAAATATATATTGTAATTATATGATGGGAAGAAGCTATAAAGTGTTCAACAAAATTACTTTTATAGTTGTTATACAGTCTAAAAGTCTAAAACACTTAATAGAAGTTTTCTAACGCAAGGGAGTGTATAGTGAATGAGATCATAGACTGGTTTATAAGGTTTGAGATTTCTCAACTAACTAGATGTATTTTGGTGAAAGACTCTCATGTGAAGCTTGAAAGCAAATATGTGAGGATGAAAAATGTGTGCGTGAAGCCTGAAGCAAATAATATCTA
>JANLJB010000589.1:15876-76559 GCA_026212285.1 Bursera cuneata
AATATGTGAAACTTAAAAATAAATCATAACTATGTTGAATATAGATTGAGGACTTAAATTGTCGACGTGTATCATTTAAATATATATAAAATATAAGACTTGTGAAATTTATTGGTATGAATATCGTGTCTGATATATTTTTGAAGAGATAATTTAGTTAATTGGATCCCTCGTTTATTGAAATGGGTTTAAGATCAAAGCTTAAAGATAGATGAATGGTATTACAGAAACTAACAACTAACAGATGTTTTGATCAATCAAACAATGGAATAATTACACATGAAGAAAATATGTTAAAAGTTGATCAAAAGAGCTAATTAGTTGTAGCAGTAGTTGACAATAAGTGATCATGATGGTGATGCATGTATCGTGGACATTACTTGTCTTATAGCTGATGATCTCATGCATGGCATCATTCCTAACCTTCCGTCAACATTCTTCTATTCAAATTGGCCCCTTCCATGGGATATTTTTTTTTGACATTGAATTTAAGCTATTAAATGGATTTCATAAGCTCTGGATTAAAGCATAATGTGAGTGTATGACTTTCTATTTAAAAATAGAGTAATTAAAATTTTATCGTGAACTTCTTCCATCGTTTCGTTAATTTTTTTGTTAAAATTTCGTCACAAAACCTTCTAAATTCAAAGCTTTCTCGGTCATGAAAATGAGATGAATATTTGAGTCAATTAGTGGTTTGGTAAAGTAAACCAATAGCTACTGCGCTTAATTATTACGAGTTAGGCTCCAATCATATCAGGGTAACGTTACTGAATATGATCTATAGATTGAAATCAAGTTCAGTATCAATAAAATAAAATTGAATTAAGGAAAAGTGTGGCCAGTCTCCAATTATAAGCTCTGGCAACCACTTTGTTCAAATTTAACCCACCAAAGCAATTGAGTTTGAACTTTGAATTCAAGTTTTGTGCTTTATAAATAGTGATAATCTGTACTTGAATCATGGTAATAAAAAAAAATTCTGATCTARTTAATTGGGGTAAATACATAGACACCCTCAAGGTTTGGTCTAAGTAACAAACTCACCCCTGTTATTCATAAAGTAACATAAAGACCCCAATTTTGATATTTTAAGTAACATTAAGACCCCTATTTTGATGGGTTAAGACCCCCATGTTTTCCAATTCTAGGGGTGTTTATGTTACTTTATTAATAACAGGGTTGAGATTGTTACTTAGACCAAACATCGGGGGTGTCTATTATTTACCCCCTAGTTAATTAGTATCCTTTTGACACTTTTGAAACTGATAATTGAAATAGTTAATTAAAAAAATTCAAATAAACTAAAGAAATATAAGATAGATTGTAGATTTTTGACATATTGGGTTCTATTAAAAAATAGTATAAAACTATTAATTTTGTTTTGATGATTAGATACCTAAATTTATCCTAAATATTTTAAAATCTTGTAAATAACAATAAAAGCAAAAGAAACCCAAAATAAGAAATTTTTCTTGAATTAAAGTTATTAAACAAAACTAAGACGAATCTAAATTAAAATTTAATTTGCTAATTGATGTCTACTAATAAAGAGAAGCCTCAGATCACACATGAGACACTAAGGCAACAAGACTACATCTTAAGAAAGCCTAAATCAACGCAATCAGCCATAAGGATAAAATCCTCTCTATAAGAAAGTTCAATGTTTTTTTCAATCAAGAGGAACTCTCATTTTTTCAATCTTTCTTTTTCTTTCTTTATCTACGATTTAAATTTAATCTTCTAAGAATGTCCACTTGCGCATAAGTTTAATAATGGCCGACATAAGATGACAAGGAGATTAGAAAAGATTCTCTCTCTTTAGTCTTTGTGAAGTCAAGTCTTTTGTTCGCTATTTTGTTTGTATCTTAAACCCTTCACTACTTATTTCTCACGTTCTTAGAATCCTCTTCTATTGGCTGTGATTCAAAAGGGTCCAACGCTAGGCTTGAATATTCCATATTTGTTATCTAATATAATAAATTATGGGAAAATTTGAATTTCTTTTCACGTGCAAGCTATTTTTGACAATTGTATCATCCACATGAAAAATATATATATATATTTTTATTATCTTAATCACTCGTATGGTCTTAGATATTATTATTTTACTTGTTTAATAACGTTATCATTTCAATAGAATCTTTATATCGATGGTTAAGGTTATTACATCAATGAAACTACCAAATGGTTGTTAAGATTCAATATTGTGTCAATTTATTGACTTGTACTAGTGTGGTAATATTATTAGATCAATATGTTACTTAAGGTATATTCTAGATATAACTACCTTACATGATTTAGTGATTTAATTGTCGAAGATCTTCTCTATATAGTGTAAAAATTTTAGAGGTTTCAGAAAAATCTTACAAATTAAATTAAAAAGACTATTTTCTATAATATCATGAATTCTAAAATCTCTCATATTTGATTCTTTTAAGGATAAAAAACAAGAAAAGGCTCGTAAATTATTTATTTGCACCTAAGATATATGAAATCCTTAAATTTCTTTTTTTTTTTTATAGTAAATTTCATTTAGAACTATTTTTCAATATAGAAATAACTTAAAAAAACCCCTTTTTGGAACTCTTTCTTTTAAAAAGAAAAAACTTAAAGAAAGATTTCAATTAATTCTATAATAGGTTTATATTTTTTTTCAAATAAATAAAAATTATTCCTTGTGAATATAAAGTTTCAAATACTATTAATTCTCAATCATTGATTTATATTAATCCAATGAATTAAAAATTAAAATTAAAAACGGTTATCCTTGATACCAATTCAGCAATCGTTTATGCATATTTCAGATCAGATTATATATAAATATATATAGAAAGTTAGGTGGGTGGAATTTTAGAAAGTTTCAGGTAAGAGGAGGACCTACAAGCAGTACCAAATTAATTGAGATGATTATAAAAGAGAAGCGTGTCAAAGTTTAGCTCTAATTTTAATCACATAGTCGTCGTTGTTCCAAGTTGCATAGACCATGACATTTCGGGCTTTTGCGAAATAACCAATTCAAGTTGAAGAGAAGTCTAGCTTGACAATTCTAGCTATTTTAATTACCTAATTCATTTATTATAATAAATATTTCCATAAATTTGTCTTTACTCTTTAGACTTCTTTAAACCCTTAGTTTATTTATTATTTTTTTCAGAATTTCTATGAATAAAATATAATTTCAATAAAGTTATTGGTCTATGTGATATAATATAATAATAATATATGAAGTGTTTTTTTTTCATTAAAAATGTTTTCTACTTGTGTGTTGCTCTAATATTAGTATTACAAAATGGGTTTTGATTTTTGACTTACAATAAAAAAATTTTAAATTGTCGTAGATGATGTTGAATTAGGAAAAATATGAATTAACAAATAGAAATAGTTTTGTTTTTTTTAGCTTGAAAACAAATTTATTGAAAAGAAAGACTGATTATACACCAAAACATGAGTGATTATACAATGAACATTGGAGTGAATATTATTGACTTACAAAAATACAAGACAAAGAAATACCACCAAACAACGTAGCTAGGCCATTAAATTCTTTCTTTCAAATTGGCAACACTATTATGCCAACATGGAAGAGAAGTAACTATTGATTTTCCAATGGTCTACTTGAAATCAAACCTCGTGTTTCAAATTCTACAAAGAGTTTTCTCTCTTTCTCCAATTAATTTAATTAATCTGGTGTTGTAGCTAGCTCTTGGCCAAACTAAACCAATCGATGTCCCCACTTAAAATTCACCAACATTCGAAGTCTTGCAGCTTAAAAACAGCCTTGACCTTGAGAACATGGAAAAGTCCATCTTGGATTATTATTGGTCATTGGTTTTCATATTTGGTCATGTAATTAATTGGATTTAGACATCAACTTACTTCAATATTCATGAACCAAAATTTGTACAAGTGGTCTGACCCTAGAAGTTTAATTTACAGGTTCATCGAACCAAAACTTAGTATTTGCTCGTGGAAGTATATGTTTTCTTCTAGTTAGAATTGGTGATTGACTTCTGTTTTCAAATCGACTCAAATTTAAGTAAATTTAAATTTGTGATAAAAAAAAAAGTTAAAACAAAGTAAAGAGATTTGTCAATCAGAGTTTTGACATGGGATCAATATTATTCTCTGATTTGAACTTTTGTGACCAAAAGTTAGAACAAAGTAAAAAGATTTGTCTATAAGATCAGGGTTTTGATAAGGGATCAAGGTTATTTTCTGATTTGAACTTTTACCCTAAAAAAAAAAGAATACAAATTTGTGATTAATTAAAAAAGAATAAATAAAGTCCACGAAGGACCCATTTGTGATGCACTAAATGACCTCAATAATATGACCTCAGAGCGCCCACCGTCCAATTTATATATATATAAAATCTAGGACTTGAGTAAGTTAATTTCAACTTAATTACTTTTATATTATAATATGTTGGTGTTGAGGAGCACGTGGAGTAGCCTACCAATTTTTTTTTTTTTCTTTTCCTTCTCTTGACTCATTTGTATCTTATTTTAAAGATGTTATCTTTTGTAAGATTTACTCTTACCAATTATCATGTCGGCTGGCTTTTGAAGAATAGAATCAATCCCACCAGCTTGACTCTTCCTTTCTTCAGCCAAGGCAACCGGTCAGTCAATTGGCCAACTTGTTTTCGGTGGACTCAATATTTATATAAAACAGTGAAAACGATGTTATTCTAAAGAATTCATCTTAAATTTTATATAGAAATGAGAATGACCAAGTTCTTGGATTCATCGTATTACTTAGGTTTTGATAATCAATAGGTTAAATTCTAAATTATTTATTTATAATACAATTAACCTATAGTTACCGAGAAGTTTAACAAACAATCTAAGGTATTAATATGGGTTTTAATTAAGTAATTGAACTAGAATAAAATAATGAATTTTGAGAGAGATTAAATATGTTAGAAATAGTCTTAACGTATGTTTTAAGGTCATATATTAAGATCTCAAATAATATATATTTTCATCATTAAAATAATTGATTCATCTTGAAAATTATATTTTTTATTACAAAACTCATTGAATATAATAAAATTCTTAATAAAACACAATTATCAAAATAAAATAATGATTTTAATGATTAGATTTAATACCTTTTGAGATCTTAACCTGTGCCTTACCCATATGTTAAATCTTAATAAATGATTCTTATCTATGATTAATGATCTTAACCATTACATCTCGAAAGATTGTATAATATCATTCAAAGATTATTTTTATTATAATAATAATTTTCATATTTATAAATTTTCAAATTATATTTTTATAAATTTTATAGATTTTGAAGTGTTAATGTGTATCATTTTAAACACATGTTGAAATATCCAAAAGAGAATATGAAAAGGTTTATAATACGGTTGAATTAACTTAATTAAAACTTGAAAAGCTTTTTAATGTGGATAAGCACTAATCTTATTTTAAATACTTTCAAAACCTAGCCTCAAGTTTTGATAACCCAAATCATTACAAAATGTTAATAAGTGGAATAACTTGTAACCTTCTTGATAATTATATATGTAGATGCATACATACATACATATATATATATATATATATATATATATATATTATAATTTATTCTTATTATATATGATTAATTTCTTGTCACACTATAAGCTATTTTTATATTTTTATTACTGATTCAAACATAAGTGGGTCATATCACTATTTCACCCGCAATAATACAGCAAAATTCCTTATAAAAGAATTATAAGATAATGTTTTAGAATAACATTTGTCAACAAGGAAATCAATTCAATTTTTTGAAGTAATAATTCTACAAGCGAATACGGCTGTGGACTAGACAAAGATGTGTTTCACACTTCAGCCATAAATGCCCAAATTGTTGCCCCACTTTCTCAAATTTTCAAGATTAAGGTCAGCTCAATCCATATTGACTCATTAAATTGAATTGATTTGAGCAACATTATAGAAATTCAAATGGAATCAAAACCATGCCAAACTCCCAACCACCTAAAAAACGACTTAAAAGAAGTAGGATATATTAAATGTATTCCTAACAAAGTGCTTTTGAATTAAGCACAAATAATTGATTTTAATACAAGTTTGACAATTAAAAATGCTGTCATATTATATTAATTTTCCTTATAAGCTCTAGTATGACGTTTTAGAAATTTTTGTTAAACAATTTTTGAAAGTTAAAGACAAGTTTTGATTCTTTTGAAATGTACCCATCAAACATTTTTTCGTTACTAAAAATTACTTCCCCAAAAATACTTGTAAGATATTTTCAAGAAGCACTCACTTGAGATTCCATTTTGATTCTAACAAATATTTTTAGAAACAAAATATTCTTATTCTTATATATGCTAATAAGACACTATCAAATAGACAAAGAACCCGTTTCGAATTTTGATTACGTGAAAGTGATTTTCTTAAAAGCACTCTGGGTTAATTCTTTTTCCGATTCTAGAAGCGATCACTTTTATTTACTTCAACCAAATATTACAAAATAAAAAAAAATTAAGTAAAAATGGTTTAGATTTGCTCGTTAATTTTTTCATTTTTTTTATATATTAGAAAACTAAAATATAAAAATTAGTTGACATATAATTAATTAATTAGTTAGTAAGGACTTTAAGATCTAAAAAATTGTGATTCAAATTATTTGTTTATCTCAAAAATTGTGTTGAATTAATTAATTTATTATATCCAAAAAAATTTTGTAATAAAAATAAAAATTTTAAAATAATTAATAATTAAATGATACGAATACAAATTATTTGAGGTCTTAACATATACCTAAAGACATATATTAAGATTATCTTATTTAATCATTCCCTCGAATTTCGATCTCTGTAATGAAACAAAATTAAAAACATTCCCCACCGTCACTAAAAGCCATAACTCTAATTTAAATAGTGCATAGAAGTCTAAATTAGACAGAGTTTAAACAATTAAAATATTTCGGAAACAAAATAATTACAAAATATTATGTAAAAAAGAAAAAGATATTCTCTTTTCCCCAAAACATTTATAAAATTAGTGGAAGCGTCTAACGTGGAAAATGTTTCAAAACGTGAGCAAAAAGTAAAGCAGAGCAAGGCCCCCTGTTGGCCCCGTTGATAGAGAAAAATATGAGGACAAAGATAGCAGCGGGTCAACATTAAACTACTTTCATCGCTTCCAAAATTTATTAGTCATTTCATTCATTCATCTACTCGCCAACCCATGTTTCTAAATCTACATGATTTGCCTTGACTTTGACAAATTAAAGAGTTCTACAAGGATTTTCAAACCAAAGTAACCGACATGTCACCCACTTCTTTGATTCTTGCTTTTCAGTAGGACAATTACTTTATTATAAATACTTGCTCATATGCTTCATAGTCATCATTATTATATTGTTCTAGCGTATTACAATCACATGCCAGCTCCTTGGTGACAATTTTATCTTATCTTCAATTCGATATCTCTAGCTCTCTCTTTCTATTTCCACCAAGCTTCCTGCAACTTGAGCTTCTGGCTCTCTCTATATATGCTTTTGAACTTCTCCAGGCTTGCGGCAGCCACTTTAAGAAACCGTGTTTTAGTTGCTGATCAAGACAAGGTCTAGCTAGCTGTAGCAAGTTCATTATTTGGTCAAATCTGATCAGACGAGTCTTTTCTCTCTTGTGGGGTTCTATATAGCCACTTGAAAAGCCTGAAAGTTAAGGATTATCAAGAACGTACTTAGCTGCAGTTCGATTGATTTGCTTGCTTGGTGGCTATGGGTTCGTTTTCATTGATTGATACCTCACTAGATCTTAACACAAAGCCTCTGAAATTATTCAACGATGACCTTCAGCCGCCGCAGGTACGTGGAATTTTTTTTATTTTTTCTTACTCTTACATGCTCAAAAGGTCTTTTACTGATCTTGAGATGATTAATTTTTACTTGATGTATATTCTTCAACTGAGAAATTTCTCTTTTCGATCTTGCCTTCAGAAGAAAGAGTTGCAGAGCAATTTTTCCGGATTGGGAACGCAGATTTCAGTGAAAGAAGAGGTAAACTTCATGGCCTTATGAAGATAGATATAATTTCTCTTTCTTGAATCAGTTTTGTTTAATTTCTGCAACAATTTTACATATCTAATAGCAGATATGGTATATAAATTAATCAATCTGCAATATTTTATGTTAAATTTAACTGATTATGGGTCTCAATTCCCTCTTTCAAGTTCCATTATCAGCATTAGAGAGAAATTACATATAAGCTTAGTATGGCTCGATATTAATTACTTAAAAAATGCTTAATTTTGTGAGGTTAATCTTGGTGTTTTGATCCTCAGACTGGAGCTTTGGTGGAGGAATTGAACCGGGTGAGTGCTGAAAACAAGAAGTTGACCGAAATGTTAACTATGATGTGTGAGAACTACAATGCTTTGAGGAACCAGTTGACAGATTATATGAACAAGAATCCAGAGAAGGAGCTGAGCACAATATCCAAGAAAAGAAAGTCTGAAAGTAGCAACAACAACAACAATAACAATATTGGAACAATTGGAAACTCTGAAAGCAGCTCAACCGATGAAGAATCGTGCAAGAAACCAAGGGAAGAAGCCATCAAGCCGAAGATTTGTAGAGTTCATTACAGGACTGATTCATCTGATACAGGCCTGGTAATTAAGTCCAAAATTTATTCATATTATGCATAAAATATTAATCTTTTTTTTTTTAATTCTCACTTAACATATGATATGTTATGGCAATTTTTTGGCTTATATGATCGAAAATTAACATTGATTTGTGTTGCAGGTTGTGAAAGATGGATATCAATGGAGGAAATATGGCCAAAAGGTCACTAGAGACAACCCTTCTCCCAGAGCTTACTTCAAATGCTCTTTTGCTCCAAGCTGTCCCGTCAAAAAGAAGGTTAGTGATAAATGATGCTTTTGATTCAGAATTTGGGTACATTCGAATCAACAAATACATAAATTAAGGAAAAAAAATAAAATCTTTTTCTTAAAACGTTTTTTAGTAGATAAATTTTGGGATAAAATTCTAGAATCTAGTATAAAAGCATTGGGTGGCCAGAATCTTATTGGGTAGTTTTTGGTTGTTCAGGTGCAAAGAAGTGTTGAGGATCAATCTGTATTGGTGGCAACTTATGAAGGAGAGCACAACCATCCACACCCTCAAATGGACTCAACATCAGGGTCAACCCGGAATATGAACCTCAGTTCAGTCCCTTGCTCAACCGCCGCCGTCGTCTCAACCGGACCGACCATCACCCTTGACCTAACAAAATCTACTAAGTCCAGTGGTGATGACAAGATGTTGAAACCAAGAATTGACTCACCAGAAGTGAAGCAATTTTTGGTGGAACAGATGGCTTCCACCTTGACAAAAGATCCCAACTTCACAACAGCACTGGCTGCAGCAATCTCCGGAAGAATGCTTCAACATAATAATCCTAGTGAAAAGTGGTGGAAATGATCATATCGTAGAAGAATTAGCTAGCTCTTATGCATAAATCTTGAAGTTCATGATTAGAAGTTTAGAATGTTTTGATCAGATTCAGAAAAGTATTGTAAATACAAGATCGGAAAGAAAAGAAAATTCCAACAGTATTTTGAAAGTTCAATTGAAAGTTCACTTTGTCAGGAAAATTAATTTGGAACTCTTAAGAACCAAATATAATACCACATCAAATTTTTCCGAGAAAGTAGAAATATACTTGCCTGAGTTAAAATTAATTTGTCGGAAAATTTATTAGCTTTTGTGAGATTTTTGAATTGTGTCACTCAAATATACATAATACGCTCCAAAGGGGTTCAAAATGGGCACATTTCATTTTTGGGTGCATATTCCCAAGGTGTGGGGATAGCGTTGGTGTAAGCATAAAATTATAAAAAATTACTTATATTCTTACAATTTTTGTGTACATTTTATTTATTATTTATTCATTAACTAGATCAAATCATTGTGAAGTACAAATGAACTCAAGTGGGTGTATTAGTGCTTATTTTATATTAAAAATATACATTCAAATAACCCATAATATTGATTAGCAAAATTATTGATAAATTAAGTAATGTTTCTTTCTATTTTCTTTTAAAAAATAATAATTAAAAATTAAATGATTTTTCTGATGATAATAAGATGACATTTCTCAATTATAATTATAACAACACTCCATTATACTTTATATATGATATTGTGTTATGTATAAAGCTAACAGTATCTCTGCAGACAATTTATTTTAAATCCACATTAAACTTTCAATATAATCCATTATCACTCTTAAAAGAAATTCCAAATATTATTTGAGATGTTGGTGAGAACCAAATATTATAAACTCGTTGTAGTTTTGAATGCTAATGCAGTTATCTATTGTCTAATTCTTTTGTTCATTAGATTATATAAAATTAAAATATAAGTTTAGATAATGGTTGCACCATGTTTCTAGAAAGTAAAGATGGAATGTAGCCCATATTTTGAAAGGATAGGAACGTTAAGAAATATGATTAAAAGAATAGGGAAAGTATTTCATGTGATGGGTATGGGTGGGACTATCTTATACATACAAGAATTAAATTATATAATATTTATTTTTATTAATAAATTAAAAATGCAAAAATTCTAAATTAATCAGTTGTAATTATATTAACTGAAATTCATTTAGTTACCTAATAATATAACTATTGCCCCTCATAAAATCATGCATAAGTAACATTCTATTTTACTTCATATTCTAAATTGTTATCTTTAGTAGCATTTGTATAGTAATTTAAATTAATATCTAAAACAACTAATATATTTCTTATATACTATTTTTTTGGTTTTTCATCAAAGCAAATATCATAGGTAATATAAAAATATACTACAATCATAATATAATTAGTTAATAAAAAGTATCTTATTTATAATAATTATTTTATATAGAAAATATTTTAAATAATTAAATATAAATATTAATTATTTCTCTTAATTTAATATATGAATAAAAATTTTAAGTTTAGTTAAAATTGCTGGTTCCAAAATCAACCTATAATGAGTTCAGTCAGTTTATTCCTGGTTCCCAATTGCTGTTTGTGTCAATGTTTTGTTATTTAATTTACACTAAGTAGATGGATACAGTGGGCCTACAACTTTTGATAGACATCCCGACCCATATTGAGCCCAACCCTGATATCTTCACTGTGGGCTGGGCTTAGTTTGACAAATGCCAATTTTCTATGAAATATACATTCAAATAGTGAATTGATTGTTAAATCTGAAAAATATTTCTTTTATTTTCTTCAATTTTTTTTTATAAGGACATTTAAAACATTTAATCATGCTTTTTTTGAGATGGCGTGTTATATAAAACCAAAAGTATTTCATGCATTTTTGTAGATAGTTTTTTTCTTTAAATCCACACTAATTTCTTAAATTGATTGATATCATCATTTTTTTATTTAAATTATAAACGTTATTTGAGAATATTAGGGAAGAATAAATATTATAAATCATTTATAATTTCTTGCTTTATATTTTACGTGATTGTGATCTCAAATTTTAATTTTTTGAAACAGGTGGTAGCACCTTCCCCAGAAATTAGTACAAGAACTGAATATCATCTTCAAAGATTATAACGTAGGGTCGTAAAGACAACCTTGGAACTGATTCTCGTTTAATCAATTTTTATTTATTTATTTATATTATACTAATAATATAAATGTAGTATAATATTAAGAAATAAATCATATCATTTTAATTTTGTATCAATAAATTAAAAATAATTAAAATCTTAAAATTATTACGTTGAAATTATATCTCACGTTTGATTAGCTTGATATTAATTCATTTAATTATCTAATAATACAAATATTATCTTTCATAGTATAATTATTCTTTTATATTTAGTAACCTTTCTTGATTAATTTAAATTAGTTACTAAACATCTAATATATTTATTACCTATATTTTTATTATTATTTAAATGTATAAGTATCTTATATAATATAAAAATGTACCAATTAAATTATAATATCATTGGTTGATAATAAAAATATATTTATTATATAATATTTTTTGTTATAAAGTGTTAATATTATTTCATTTAAAAAAAAAATTATTTATTTTTAAATTAATGTATTAATAAGATTTGATTTTTTAATTACCATGTATAATCTTAGAGTAATGATATACTTATTCGTTCACACATTATCACTCTTTATTAATTGAGTTGACTTTATATATTTAATAATCCAAACATTTCATGACATATTAGCTCGTATCAAAAGTTTGTAAGACTAGTATTATTCATAATTTTATATTGTCTTAGTTCGTAAAAATGGCTTTGGAGGATTAGTATACAAATATATTTAATTAATTTTGTTAATTTTTATATTTCGATCGAATAAATATGTTTGTATATTACATGATAAAGTTAAATTTTAGGAATATTAGAAGGTGAACCAACTGGGTCGATGCTTATAGCTGGGCCTAGAACTTTAGCAAGGTAGCCCAACCCTGAATATGAAAGTTATAGCTTTCACATTTTCAGTAAGGTTTAAAAATAAATTATCATTCATTTATTTATGAAAGCAGAATTGATAATTTATGCATAAATTACGTTCGTCTTGGTTTGGTAATTAATTAATGTTAAATGTTCCTTATCCTTTAAAATAAATTTTATAAATTTGGTTTTTTATTAAATTTTCACTGTTTTGAAGAAAAATCATTGAGTTATGGTATCTCTACCTACTAATTGTTTTAACCAATATTTTAGAAATACAAAAATATATTGAAGGGTGGAGCTATATGGACCCAAATTTATGATTTTTAAACCTTATTCTTTTTTTTTTATAAAATTTTTTATCACTAAAGTACCCATCAATTTACTATTAAGGAAGGGAGTGAAAATTCCTTGCTCTAAAACCCAAGCCAATCCAAACCTAAATATATGAGTTGGTTTGGATTTATGATTTAATTCAAATTATTTGGGTTACGTAATATATATGTATTTTTTTTTTATTGACTTAGGAATCTGGATTTGTTTCTTTTTCTTTTTCTTTATTTTATTTTATTGACTTGGAAACTAAAAAAGCCTTGGACTTGTTTTCTTTCTTTTTTTCTTAGGCAACTTAGAGGAAGGTATTTAATGTTTTCTTTGCTGCCAATTTTCATTGTCTACAGTTTTTTATAATTTTTACTTGGGTTATATATGGATATATATTTATCTAAATTTGTATAGAATTGAGCCCTAATTATTGAAATTAATAAATGAATAGTGATAATTAGTTTGAATATTTTATATGGAAGTGTCCTAAATGATATCCAAAATTCTATTAAATTTATGCTTACCTAATTAACCTAAACCGAACCAATTTATTTGGTTTGGGTTTTCAGCATGAAAGAGTTGAAATTGGGTTTCCATTTTGACTAACACGAAATTTTTGGTTTGGGTTGGATTAGCCTAAAACCCACCAAAATCGACCTATGCACATCCTTACTATTTTTTCCCTACTATTAAGTATCATCAACATACCTTAGCACCTAGGTACATAGGCACTTTATGGTCTGTTTGGTTTGAGCTCCTGAATCAGAATCGAAATGGTTATTCATTCTTCTTATTTGATTTAGTATGGAATTGAAATCTGATTTCCTTTGAAGATGTTTAGATTGTAGAGTAGTTTCAGAATTTATACTATCATTCCTGAGGTTAGCATTTCCTTGCAAAAGTGGAGTCTATTATTTTATTACTTTTTTTTTTTGTTTTACATATTTTTATTGAAACTTAGTCAGATCTTGTCTTGAAGACCACTGCATCTCTGCCACTGCTTTCACCAACACCAAAGTTCATCATCATTGATATTACTGAAGAGGCAGATGTTTTGGATGAAGTTCATCATCATTGTTCCTGTGGGGATTGTTATAGGCATTGTAAGAATTAGATCTCTTATAGGCTTCTTGTGTACGCTTTCATGAGGATTTAATTGATTAAAAAGAATAGGATGGTAGAAATTGAAGAGGTGGATTGAGTATTGCATCAATTTTAAACTGTCTATGTGATGGTGTAGTGACAGTGAAGGTGGGACTAGGATGGTGGCTGCCTTTATAATATTTAATTAATATAAAAAATTAATTATTAATTTTGTAAAATTATTTTATATTATTGGGATGGTGTCTTCTAGGATGTGTAAATTATCTAAAACCTTAAAATCAAAATATGTGAATTTTATTTTGATTCCAGCTAGGAGTCAAAATTGATTAAGGATGACTAACTTCCCATTTATGGGGTCATAAGATTCCCATTCCAAATTTTATTTTTTCTAACCAAATAATAAAAATGAGAATACCCTATTCCCATTTCGATTCTTGAATACATTTTTACCTAACCAAGCTCATACCTTTTGCTCACAACTTGGTAACAATGAACTCATACCTTGGGCTTGCAGTTTAGCACCTATGAGCTCATACCTTAAGCTCGCAAGTAAGTACCATCTAGTTCATACCATGTGCTCATAGCTAGGCAACTTTTAGCTCATACTAACTTTTTGCTTGCAGTTTGGTACCTATGAAGTCATACCATGTGTTTACAGCAAGATATCTTTTATCTCAATACACTTTGCTTGTGGCTTGGTAGCTTTGAGCTCATACCTTCGGCTTGTAGCTCAATCATTACCTATGTCACTTGAATCAATCTTATCCTTAAGAGATCCAATTTTAGAATACAACCAATGTCAGCCCTCTTTTAGGGAGTAAGACCTTTAAACGGGTCAAGACGAGGTTAGTGTTGACTCATATAAATGGAACCACAATGGAAACTATAAGCTCATCATACGAACCTTCTCCCATTCAAATATTTAATGGTTTTGGGAGTTTAAAAAAAAAAGTGATTTATAAATATTTGATTTTGAAAACTCTTTTGAAATTTATATATCCTTTTATTTTCTTATTAATCATATTAAATTCATGGTTATGTTATTATATTTTATGTGGCAACCTTAATATAAATGGCATGTTGTCGTTTTTTTTTAACAACTTAAATAAAACATACTAATCTATTATTATTTAACAATTAAATAAACAAATTGGTATCAATTGATCTTCTTCCTTAAAATTATTACACTAATAATTTTTCTAGGATATTTCATTTTGTTGATTATTCCATGATTTTCAATAAAATCAAACTATTCCATTAAAAAGTTATAGATTTTAAAAATCTGAAAATTTTATGTTGTAGCGGCAAATTCTGGTTTACCCTTATAGTTTGAATTTTTCATTTTGCGTCCCTGCAGTCCCGGAACAGTTAAAGTTTTTTTTAGTTTCACCCCACAAATTGTAACTTTAAGTTTTGGAGTTTTACAGCTCCCATTTTGTTTCCGTTAGGGGCTGTGAAACCACCAAAGCTAAATGAACAAAATGGGAATAAGTCTAAGCACCTAATAATATTCATTATTAACCAAATTTCAATTAAATTAGGTTCATTAGAGGTGAAACATTATGGGATAATTTTGGTTGATTTTAGCTTAAACCTAAGAACTTTGTAGGGCTGCCATAGGGCTTGCCTTGGTCATACCATGGAGCATGAAGGTGATGCCATTCTAGGCCAATCGATGCTCAACAGAATACCCCCTGACTTACCTCAAAACAATCCAAACAATGTTAGCTAGGGTTAATATCAAGTCAATGTCATGCTCATGTTAAAACGAGCATTTGATTATTCAATTGAACATATTTTAGTCAACAATTAATCAAAAACAAAATGAAAAAAGAAATCAACATGTATAAGGGGAAATTATGGCACAAACTGCCATCACATTCTATTACAATATCCCGAAAACATAAACAAAAAGAAAACTAAATAGAGGTAGTTTTATGGCTTAAGCCACCCCTAAATATATCAACCAACGTCAACAATAGCAAAAAGAAATAATAAAAAACCATAAACAACATAAAAAACATACATGCAGAATCAAATAAAACATGTATCAAATAGAATAAACAAAGGTAACCAATTAAGTGCAAAGACACATATCAAATATTAACAAATAGCATGAACATAAACAAGAAATTGAATTGAACATCCTTCATGCAACCGAAAATCATGGCTCTGATACCACTTTGATGGTCCCCGTGAGGACTTTGAACTGATTAAAAAGTCGGTAACTTCTTGGGAAGAGGATTAACGAGTTTCATGCTTGATACAATCGATGGCTTCTAGTTCCGGTGGATTCTTATTGTTAGATCTATACCCTTAGAATAAGACATATTTTTGTAAATATAAACAAAAATATGAAATAAATAATAGTTATTTTTGTCCCTTAATCATTGTCTCTTTTCTCTCTAATTTAGCATTAATGATTAAGTATCCTAAGTTAGACTAATAATAAAGTTTCTGGTTATATGAGATAGTCATATATGATAGATTCAGAACTTTATCATATAAACATAGTTGGGCTCTCTGTTTAGATAAGCTTGTTGTGTCATTTGCTTCTATGAGGATGATGAATATCAAATCATTAAAGTGGAGACTTTAAACAAAGACACTTGTATATTATGAATACATTGATTATGGACTAAGCGAAGTTTATGGTTCAAATGATAATTACAATAAACATAAACTTCACACCAAAGTAACTTTTATATATCTACGTTAATTCTGAGTGGGTAGTGAATCTCTGTTTTACAAGCTGTAGTCTTTGATAAGAATAGAAAGTGAGACCTTTAATATAAAGGTCAATATCTTGACTAGTTTGATTGTCCGATCGATGAAATAAAGAATACTATTCCATAAAAATAAAATACTCCTATTATTAGAAAATTCTGTGAGACCAAGTGTCTAAGTGTTCACACCCTTTGATTCCAATGCTTTCACACTTGTCAACATTTGGAAATTCAGAAGGTCTCATCCATTTATGGTCGACATTGTAGGGAGATGAACCAGTAATTAAGAGTTATTTATGGGCATTTCAATCTTTCTTCTCAACCATAATACACGTGTTCATTATTTAATTGGTACGATTTTCCTGCAGCAACATCGTAAGAAGCCTAACTTTGTACGTTATATTAAAAAAATAAAATCAAATCTAGCAAGAGAATAAGTGAATTTCTTAGTAATATATTTGAGCTCATCGGCTTCGAATGCTCTCAATTTAATTTTTGAAACCTGCTTCGATTTCTAGCAGAACAAAACAGAAGTTAGTTTCAAATTCTCGCTTAATTTGACCATAAATCAAATTCCCGCAGAGAATCGGATTTAGTTATCCCACTCAACAATAAGTTAATTATATATGTGTAATGATTCAATTCACTTGTAAATCATAATTTAAATCCCCCATAACTATCTAACATCAGTGTCAGAGCCAGAAATTAACTTGAGGAGGGGCAAAATTAAATAATGTATGATTTATTTTTTTAAATAAACGACTTAATACTAAATTTGATATTTATTAATAATAAAAATATACACAATTGTCATGAACCTAATTTTATTTTGAAAGCATTGTATAATAAACTTACTATCGTTCAAAATATATAGAAACCATAAATCAATATTTATTGAGTTAAAAAGAAATCAGTAAATCCATGATTTTATTATAATATTAAAATGAGTAGAATTTAGCTGTATATAAGTATATTTGTGAATAAAATTAAATAAGTTTTAAGAAAGATTTGATGAACAGATGATGAGAAATAAAAATAATTGAAGATTTAGATTATATTTGATGAGCCATAATTAATGAAATTTCTAAAAGATTATGGTTTTTCTATCAACTAATTTAATTTTTGTAAGACCTCAAACTAAGTGTTATTGCTAATTTATATATAAATATTTCACAGATACTCTTCAGATTTGGATTATGTTAGACCCAAAATTTGTCAAAACAAAATTTATCCCTATATATGAACAAAATCTAACGTTAGCACCCCTAAAATTAACTCACCTCTATTAATTAAAAGGATTAAATTGTTAGTTTTTGAAATATACAAATTTAAGGAGATAAATCTTATGAGTATTTACGAATTTTTTCTCATAAATATAGGAAAGTTGAGGTTATTTTAAAAAATTTCAAATTTCAGGAGGGGCAATTCCCACCATGGCTCCGCTTTTGCCCAGCATGGACTCTGAGACTGCGGTTATCCAATTAGGCAAAAATGAGCAAAAGGGCATGTTGTTATTTACACAATTTGTCTCCATCAATTAATTTTAGGACAAATATGATGATTTAAAGTATTATTTAATTAATTCTTAATTAAACAGAAATATCTGGTCATGATTCTAATATAATATTTTTCAATTAATTCTTTTATCTTTTGCACTTGTATAAAATAATTGAAACAATCCCAAAATTTTTTATAATAATAGTTTAATTCAAATGATAAGTTGCACACAGAATTAAAGAGATAAGAACAATAATAAAATCTTAAATTTAATTATTTTATATAAAAATTATATTATAATTGAATTCGATTCTTCGTATACGCTAAATTATATTCTGATTTTAAATGGGTTGTGGTTGAGTTTTCTTTAAAATATGAGAAGTAAAATTAACAGAGACCGCTTTAATTCTTATTGCATTCACACGTATACGAAGCAATTGGTGGCATATTCACCACGCCACAATATATATCTAATTAATATCTCTTCAGTTCCTTCTCTTTACTGTGCGACTCGTTGACTCACTATTTACCATCTGATTCTGAGAATGTCGGCCGAAGCAATTCTTTCTGTTGTCTTCCAGCAGCTTCTTTCCATCACTACTGAGGAGGCACGGCAACAGATCAGCCTAGTTGGGAATGTCAAGAAAGAAGTGGAAAAGTTTACCACCAATTTTCAAGCTATTAAAGCCGTGCTCGTTGATGCAGAGCAGAGACAATTGAAGGAGGGAACTGTCAGATTTTGGTTAGATCAACTCAAAGACATATCCTACGACATGGAGGATGTGTTGGATGAGTGGAAGCTTGAAATGATGAAATTGCAAATCGAGGGAGGCCATGAAAATGTTGATCAGCTTGTCTCTAAGAAGGAGGTATGTTGCTTCCTTCCTTCTCCTTGCTTTGCTATCAAACAAGTTGTTTTACGTCGTGATATTGCACTCAAGATAAAAGATATAAATAAAAATCTAGATGTTATTGCCAAAAAAAAGGACTTGTTCAATTTTGAACTGACTAGGAGTAATGAAAAACCAAAGCGAGAAGAAACTACCTCTTTAGTTGATGTATCTGAGATTTGTGGTAGAGATTTTGAGATGAAGATTTTAGTAAACAAGTTGTTGTCTGAGAGTAGTGATCCACAACAAGGCCTCCGTGTCACGTCAATCGTTGGTATGGGTGGGATTGGAAAAACGACCCTTGCTCAACTTGCCTACAAGGATGATGAGATTACAAGAAGTTTTCATAAAAAATTATGGGTGTGTGTCTCAGATCCTTTTGACATTTCCAAGATCGCCAAAGCAATTCTTGAATCTTTTGATAAACAGAATGCAAATTTAAGCACTCTAGAATCTCTTTTAGGAAAAGTTAGAGAATCTATCGTGGAAAAGAAATTTTTTCTTGTCCTAGATGATGTTTGGACAGAAGACTACAGTAAGTGGGAACCGCTATACAAGTGTTTAAAAGATGGTCTCCCAGGAAGTAAAATTTTGGTTACCACACGTAAGGAAACGGTTGCTCGTACAATGAATTCTTATTCGTCTGACGTTTTAAATATTAAAGAATTGTCCAAGGATGAATGTTTTTCCTTGTTCAAAAAGTTAGCTTTTTTCGATAGGGCTCCTGAAGAATGTGAAAAATTAGAAGAAATTGGTAGAAAAATTGTAAGTAAGTGTAAGGGTTTGCCTCTTGCAGCAAAGACTATAGGGAGTCTCTTACGCCATAAACGAACTATTGAAGAGTGGMAATTAATYTTAGATGATGAAATGTGGAAATTAGAATCATTTGAAAGAGGTATTTTTCCTCCTCTTTTGTTGAGTTATAATGATTTACCTCCTATGGTAAAATCATGTTTCCTATATTGTGCCATCTTTCCCAAAGATTGGAAAATAGATAGAAATGAATTAATTCATTTATGGATGGCTCAAGATTATTTGTCGTCAAATCAAAATAAAGAGATGGAGATAATTGGTAAAGAATATTTTGACATTTTAGCTGCCCGATGTTTCTTTCAAGAGTTTGAAAAAGATAATTATAATGTAACATGTAAAATGCATGATATTGTGCATGATGTTGCATTATTTCTTTCCCGAAATGAATGTCTTGTGGTTGAAGACAATGATTTTGAAAATTTGAGCACAAACTTTTCTCTTGATAAAACTCGTCATCTAATGGTCACTATGTCTATGAGGAAAAAATCTCATCTCTTTATACCTAAACTCAAAAAGATGCGTAGCCTCTTAATTAATGATAACTCGTTTTATGATCAATTCCCTCAAAATATTAAGCAATTAACCAATTTAAGAGCATTAAGGGTTGAATGTTACCTCCCTAAAGAGATTCCAAAAGAAATCTCAAAATTGATATATTTGAAATTTCTTTATTTAAGTATTGGAGGGAATATAGAGGCATTACCTGACGACTTATGCGAGTTATACAATTTACAAACTTTAAGGGTTGATTTTGAAAATTTGAAAAGATTGCCCCAAAGTATGGAAAAATTAATCAACCTAAGGCATTTAATATTAAAGTGGCCTTTGGATCTAAGTTATATGCCAAAGGGAATTGAGAGATTAACATGTCTTCAAACACTATCTCATTTTATTCTTAATGGTAGCGGTGATAACAACAACAACGCATGTAGCCTTGAAGGATTAAAAAACATGAACCATCTTAAAGGATCTCTCTATATATATGGGTTGGGAAATGTAAAAGATGAGAGTGAAATTAACATGGCCGAATTTTGGAATAAAAAGAATCTGAATGATTTGTGTTTAAACTTCGAGGGAACGATGGCCGGGCACGATGACCATGAAATTCTCCTTGAAGCCTTTCATCCACCTCCTCCAAATTTAGAGGCTTTAAATATATTTAATTACAGAGGCAACATAATTGTATTCCCCAATTGGATGATGTCAGTAACCACATTGAAGAAATTAGTTCTATCGTCTTGTGAGAATTGGGAGTGTTTGCCACCTTTAGGAAGATGGCCATACCTTGAATCACTTGAGATAAGCTATATGAAGAGCATAAAAAGAGTGAGTAATGAATTCTTGGGTGTAGAAAGTGGTGGTGCATCATCATCATCGCCTTCAAACATTATTATCTTTCCCAAATTGAAATCTCTTCAATTCTATGATATGGGAAATTGGGAAGAATGGGATTATGGGATTACAAGGAAGGATGAAGAAGATATAACAATCATGCCACATCTTCGATCCTTAAAATTTTCATGGTGCTGTAATTTAAGAGTATTGCCGGAAGAGCTCTTTCGGAGGACGACGTTAGAGGAATTGAACATATTCAACCCGAGCCAAATTCTAAAAGAACTATATGAAGAATGGAGGGAGAGAAAAAGAGCCAGGGAATGTCCAAATCCTGTTAATTGATTTTGGAAAGAGGAGACTGCCACTGATCTACTGGTAATTCTTCTCATCCTTCTTTTAACTATTTGCTCTCAAAGACATAACGAGAAATTTTTTTCAAAACAACCATTAATCCTCTTATCACTTCTACTAAAACATGTAAAAATCACTCCACTTAGTGATATAACTCAATCAAATATTTGACTCTCTATCTGAAGAAGGAAACATATAGTTTGTTTAAAAGATAAACATTGGCACAATGAAAATAAATAAATGAATAAATAAAAGAAGTCAAATCACTATGTGAACAAGAAAGCAAATCATAATCCAAATGACTTGTGCGAATTCACTCCATTAATGATTCCAACAAATCAAAACTTATGTCAAACAAAGGATAAGCATTAACTAAATAGATCACCACATTAGGATACAACCAGAAAAAGTAGAGCCCTTAGAAATTATATAGAAGATTATGTGAAACATGAACTACGTAACTGAGTATAAGCATATTATTATAAAAAATTCTGCACTTGTGCTTTCTACCATCTTAAATGTCATGGTTTCATGTTGCAGGGCTAGAACCATTTAATACTGGAGGCACATGAACCTTTACTATCATATGTTTTCATGGTAAAGGTGTGTGCCTCTGGTATTAAATGTTTCTAGCCCCACCTATATACAAATATGAGTCACACAATCAACGAAATCTATGTCCTTTTCTTCTGCTTTTATTTTGAAAATTATGCAGTTTGGACTGAAACTCCATCATCTATACAGGACATGTTGTCATAATATTAGTCAGCATACTGGGCAGTTTGGACTAAAGGCCTTGCTTTATATGAAAAATTAAAATATGAAGCTGAATGGGATCGTGGGAGGATGCGCTCCATGATACTGATTTGATGTCTAACATAACTGTAAAGGAAGGTTTTGTGTCCAATGCTTTCCCAAAGGAAAATAAGCAACTAACGTTTCAACTACAACCCAAAGGAAAATGCTGCAGCATATAAAATACGCAGGCAACCTGCTGCAACTTATGATTATAAGCTCTTCTCTTTGCACAGAACCATGCTACCAGGTTCGCATTATCTCAACGAATCTTTTCAAGCTTATTAATCACGGTGCTTGCTTTTGCAGATTAACAGTCTCTGAAGGGACTTTTTTCAGGTTTTAAAATATCATAGGAAGAGGTACCGGATTCCAGTGGCTTGTAAATAACTTCTCCTGTGGCCGGTAATTCTTTCATTGAGATCTGAGAAGATCTTGAAAGAAAAGGTGTTACCATCAAGAGGAGAAGATGATATTGCTCTGCTTTCAAAAATGCCAAAGGCAATACCAACTCATCTTCAGCCTGTTCCTCACCGAATCAAATGACTGTTAGTAAAGGATCTCAAGGTGAGAAATGTTCTTTGTTTGACATGGAAATGATCAAAAACCGTAGTAAGCATAATCTTTATCTATGTTGCAGGTTAAATGGACAAAATGTTTAAAATCTTTCAAAGGGTTGGAGGAATTCTTTATGCTGAAAATGGAAGACCAGGTAACTCTTATAGATATGATGTATGATTGGCTCTATTATTTTCTTTCCTTTCAGAGATGGCATGCGAATAAAATATCTCAGATGTCACCTGTTCACAGTGTCCTGCTTATAGATTTTGTTAGAATATGGGAAGGGAATAAAGAGAAGAGGGGAGAGAGGAAAGGGGGCAATTTTGGAGTGAGAAATTGGAGCTATTCTCCTTGAGAGAATTAACCCTCTAGACGCTTAACATTCCTTATGTATTCCTCTGTTTTTCATTAGTGCTAGAGGATATTTCTTTGCAACAGAACCTTAGATTCTATTCGATACTTTGAAAAGTGATGAATGCCTCTCAAAAAGGTTGGGTGACAATACCTCAGAACCAATGTTGATTGTATAAATAACTCTAGGTGTCAAATGTTGAAGTGATGGTGTGTGACATAAGCTAGGCAAGTGGCTTTGATTTTTTCACAATGTATGCATATTTTATTAACGCAGCTTTTAGTAGCCTTGTTTCAACCTTTTCTATATAAACCTTTCTAGTGCTAGGCGTAGATCAGAAGTCAAACTGTGAAGAAAGGTCAAGAACAATGCTCCTTTAATGTCTCATGAGCAATCAATGAAAATTAATCCAGCTAACTAGAACTGTGAATTTTATGGGATATCTCATACTTCTCATTTTTCTGAACTCAGAATTTTGAAGTCATATTTAGATATTGTCAGGTTTAAATATTGCAATGAGATTTATGCTGTTAATTCCAGAAGCATGTAAACTCATTTTTGTGCATGCGTTTAACGTTTTGTTGCATAAATAACAGGCCAAAAAAGACAAGGTATGAACCCAAGCGAAAGACGTTAGGAGCTCAATTTTGGGTGGCACCACTTGATTACTTGACTGGTACTATCCTATTCTACGACAATGTTGTTAGTCCCTGAGTTTGTCGTTTCGTACAGTGGTAGAAGCATTTTCATAAGAAAAAGCATTTCTAATGGAAATGTTGACAAAAGTATAATTATATTTTACATTACTATTGTCAATTATTGAGTATGTACTCACTGTATATGTAGACTGTCCCTTTTTCCAGATAATTTTCTTGCAGATTTTCAGTAAAGAGGTGTCAATTTATCTAAAACCTCTTAAAATTGGTAAGATCAGTGCTAATGGACGGAAGGATCATTGTATAGTCGAAGAATCAATGTCAAATGATGGTGTGTGCTATCAAATTAGGCAAGTGGTTGGGAGCATGGCAAAAGGTTGGACCGGCCTCACCTGCTGGATTTCTTTAAAAGAGCTTTGAGTTTAAATCCATATTTTAGGTCAACACACCAAAAATTCCTTTAAAATTTTACTCTGTTTTTAAGAATAGTAGTGTAGAAGATTAGCTAATATAGTGGATGCTGGATGCAAATAGCTGGGCCTAAAACTTGGGCTACCCAGCCCAACCTTGAACATCAAAGAGCTTAGTAATTAAACTTTAAAAACAAAATATATAAATATGGTTTTTTTTTTTTTTTTTATTTTCACTGTTTTGTAGAAAAATTATTGAGTGATGCTATACATATATATATACACCCACTAATTTTTTTAATCAACCTTTGGAAGCACAAAAATATTAAATTTTTTATGTAATTTAATTAAATTGAGTTTTCATGACATATCAGCAAGTGAATTAGTTTTTATTTTTATTTTTTGAAAAATAAAAATAATTTCTCACGTTCGCTAAAGAAAAAGGAATTGGAAGAAACTCTGCAAAAGATTTGAGAGGGTGTACTATATTTTTCTTGTTATATCTGACTGGGAAAAGGAAGAAAAAGTGCATGAGAATGAGCAAGCAGAGGACCCCACTTATCCAACTTCCTTCCACACACTCAAATCAAATCCCAAACATGACAAACATCTACAACAGTCAAATAACGACCCCAGAGCAACCAAACTCACCACAAAAGTGAACCAAAAGAACAAGCTTCAAGAACTAACACAAAACTTATGGCAGCACCAACTTCATTGCTACCCAAATCCACTTCTCCATTTCTCTCAAACCCACTTTCACTTCCCTCAACTCGCTTCACCAAACCATCACTCTTCACCCCACCAGACCACCCTTTGTCTGCCAGAAGAGCTTCTGCTCTGACCACTCATGCAAAGAAGAAGAATCCGTGGCTTGACCCTTTTGATGATGGGGAGGACCCTGAGATGGAATATGGCTCATTGTTTGCAGATGGCAAGCAGGAAGAGGATCCTAGACCACCTGATAATCCAGACAACCCTTATGGGTTCTTGAAGTTCCCTATGGGATTCACTGTTGAACTTGCTTCATTGCCTTTGAAAATTAGAGGTGATGTTAGAAGGTGTTGTTGTTTCATCTCTGGTGGCGTTTATGAGAGCCTGTTGTTTTTCCCTGCTATCCAGTTGATAAAGGACAGGTAAATAACCTGATAAACTACTTGTTCAGTCTTGATGATTGATATAACAAACTGGGAAAACAAGAGTGATTTGTGTGGTTCATTTAATTACTGTGTTTGGCTACAAGGTACCCTGGTGTTCTGATTGATGTGGTTGCATCAGCGAGAGGGAAGCAGACTTTTGAGTTGAACAAGAATGTGAGATGGGCAAATGTTTATGATCTTGATGATGATTGGCCGGACCCAGCTGAGTATACCGACATGCTTGGAGTACTTAAGGTGGGCAGCAATCCAATTTTCTTATTTCCTCGAGAAGATAATATGCTCCGCAGTATCATGAGAGGTTGAAAACTTGGTGTTATTTTGAGTATTCTTTGTGTAACATTAGATCAATTTGTCATCTACTTGCCTCAACATGTAGGTTTGCTAACAAATAAAACACCTTGTATGCTCAATTTTGGATCCATTTTTCAGGCAATGGAGTAGAGTAGCAATTAGCATAAAGTAAGGCACAATTATGTTGGTTTTCATACCTTTTGTAAGGAAAATTGCAGTTTAAAATTGTTCAGTTGTCAGCAATAAGATCAGTTTACAACAATATTTTTGTCCTAGTTATCAAGATTTAATTAATGATGCACTAAATAATTACACAGTGAACAGAATCGGGCCACATTTTATCTATATTTCAATATACTAATTGAAATCTGTTCCCTGTGATCATATTTGATCTGTAGCTCTTCACTATGGCCATATTTATAACTTACAGGAGCTATCAGTTTTGTTAGATTGTTATGCATATTGCACTATCCTCGCAGGGTAGGTACTATGACATGGTCTTATCAACCAAATTGGCGGGGCTAGGCCATGCAGCATTCTTGTTTATGACAACAGCTCGAGACAGAGTTAGCTATATTTACCCAAATGTGAATGCAGCAGGCGCAGGATTGCTTTTATCTGAAACTTTTACGGCAGAAAGTTTGAATCTTTCAGAAGGGGGGTACAACATGTAAGTTATGAAATGCAATAGCAAAACATGGTGTGATTTTGATACTACATAACAACCTTTTAATTTCCATATTTACTTTTTTGATTTAGGTACCAACAGATGGTTGATTGGCTGGGGAGACCGTTTCGAAGTGTTCCAAGGCAACCAGTGCCCCCACTGAGAGTATCAATTTCAAGAAAACTCAAGGAGGTTGTAGCGGAAAAATATAGTAAAGCAGGTGTGGAGAAAGGAAAATATGTTGTGATTCATGGTATAGAGTCAGATTCAAAGGCCTCAATGCAGTCAAGGGGAGACCCTGATAGCTTGCTACCAATTCGAGTATGGGCTGAAATAGTGAAGGGGATAAGGTACAAATTTTATTGATTTGTTTTCTCTGAAGTTTAAGCAAATATAGGATATGAGCCTAGAATGACACCCAAAACATAAAATTCTTTACCTTCTGGATTGTTGATTTGTGCCTTGTTTGTCTAAACTATTTTACACTCGCAAAATAATCCAGAGCAATTAATAATTGTACTGTAGTGTTAGATTATTTTACAGGCTTGAATTTTGGAGACTCTTAAACTAGGATAACAAAAAGAAAACAAAAAGTAAAGTCTAATGTTGTTATTCTGTTTTATGTTTTGGCACCACCCGTCTGCCTTCTAAGTTGGCTAAAGTTTGTAAAATGTTGATTAAGATCTATTAAAATCTGAAAAAATGGATTTGAAGTGTTGATCTGTCATGAAACAGGGGACTTAGACCAGTTTTTGTTATACCACATGAGAAAGAAAGGGAAAATGTGGAGGAAATAGTAGGAGATGATACCAGTATAGTGTTCATCACCACACCTGGACAGGTATCTAATCCGTTCTTATACTCTTTTTTGAAGTAGCAACATTCTTGCCAAAGGAAAAAAAAAATGTAATTGTTGCAAGTGCCAAGCATGCAAAGAAATTACAGACTGGTTCTAATATTGATAACAATATGGAGAACATTTCTGAATTCTAATATTTGCACTTCCATTCTATTGTTTCATCTGCTTTAGCTTGCGGCTCTGATCAATGACTCAGCTGGTGTGATAGCCACAAATACAGCAGCTATCCAACTAGCAACTGCACGTGAAAAGCCCAGGTGATTTTCATTTCACAACAAACTTTTAAATTCATCACTTCCCTTTATAGTTCTTGGAAAATTTTATCAGCCTTCTTTAAGCTTTGGCTTAAACATAGATGTCTGATTAGTTTCAATATTTGTTAAAAACCATTCCTTGACACTGAAAATCTTCATAAACCAGCTAAGGTCATCTGGTCTCCACTGATATCGCAATCTTTTTCTTATGATACTTTTTCTATATTTCTAAACTTGGATGTACTTTGCTCTCTTAGTCGTCTTACGTGTTTTGGGTTATACTTTGCAGCATTGGATTGTTTTGCTCTGAGCTGAAGGGAAGGCTATTTATGCCCAATGCAGAAGAGAAGAAATGCACTATTGTTTCATCCAATACAGGGAAGTTAGTAGATATTGAAGTTGAGGCTGTTATAAATGCAATGCAGAGTTTTAATGTATCTCTAGCTCTAGCCTAAAGAGGGTTATTTTTGTTTTTTGTTTTTGTTTCTATTTACTTTCAATTGTATATTGAAATTAAAGATATGATAGTGGGTGGAGAAATATAATTCAAATCAGTTTACGATCTTGGCAGAGTGGGTCGAGATCTATCCTGCATCTATATTGCCTCACCCCCATTGCTATCCCTAGCCATAGCTGAGCCCTGTTACTCTTTCTATTTTATGTAAAAACTATTAATTAAATTATGAAGGGAAGGCTATTTGTGCCCAACGCAGAAAAGAGGAAAAAGGATTATTGAAAAATAGCCAGATTAGAGGAGCGATAAAAAATAAAAAATCTATCCCACTAATCTTTATATTTACTAGTCAATTTTACATTAACAGGTTAACGAATAGTTAACGAATGGTTAACAGGTTAATGGAAGGTTAACGGGTTGACTAGAAAAATCTAAAGATTATTGGATCTGATTATTTTTTCTTATTTTTCTTTGTGACCTCTCCAATCTAACTATTTTTCCTTAATCCCCCATAAGAAAAGCACTATTGTTTCATCCAAGGCGGGGAAGTTAGTAGATGTTGAAGTTGAGGCCGTTATTAATGCAATGCAAATTTTTAATGTATCTCTAGCTCTAGCCTAAATGAAGAGGTTTTTTTTTAATCATTTTATTTTGTTTCTATTTACTTTCAATTGTGTACTGAAATTAAAGAAATGATAGTGGATTAGCACATTTGATCTTACCTATAGAGTTTAAATATATATATTAATCCAAGAGGTTCAGAGGAGCAAATGAAAGGGCAATGTATTAAGGTTTGGTTTTCAAGAGAGACCAAGTTTTATCATTCTCTGATTTACTAGACCAAAATCTCAAAATGCAAATCTTTTTCCTCCATCTCAACTATAATTTTAATTTCAACTATTTTCTTGTTATAGACAAACAATAAAATCAAACAATTTGATCTCTTAATCAAAACTATGGTTGGTTCAATTCTCTTATCTAAGACACATCATATGATCAATTACAGGCAGACATCATAATTCAGAAAATGGATTGAAACCTTATTTGACCATGTATTCATGTGCCCCAAATGTAACCATAAACTAAGAAATAAAAGAACAAAACGGTTGCAGCGAAACAACTATACAGAAAGAAAAACAATTTAATTTATTTTTCTGTGTACTGCCATTCAAACCATAAGGAATGCAAGCTGCTATGAGCCTGTTCAAGCTCTTCTTTTCTATCTTATATATTATCGTTTCTATAATGCTTCAAAAAATGTTGAATAATTCCTATAAATGGAAAAGAAATAGATTCACACTATTTTCACTTTGATGAAATCTTCAACGAAATATCGAAAGGAGAAATTATCACAAATTTATAATCATGCAGAAAGAATGGGTTTATGTCATTACAAATAACCAACTAAAATAAAAGACTGCAACAGAAAAACAAACTGGAAAGGAGGAAAACAGTTAGAAGATCAAGAAATTTTGTGCTCTTGATGCAAAAATGTCAACCGTTCATCCTGGGTCAAATTTATGCCTAGCAAATCTTCCGCTAGTCAGTTCATAGCAGCTCTGCAATCAAGAAAGCGGCTTCACACGAGTAGCTGGGTCTTCCTTTGATTCCAAATGTATCATGAATAAATAACCTAGGATCCACAACAAAATGTATTGAAAGGGGACCCAGGACAGACATGCAAGAAGACTTAAAATGCTCCCTACATATTGAGGATCTCTTATGAACCCAAATGGGAACTCTGTTACCCAGGGAATGTTCTTCCCAAAGCGTACTCCGTAGTATGTGCCTGATTCACCAAGCAACTCATATACCCTGCATATATAACTGTTTTAGTAAAACAAGCAAATAATGTGATAGAAGAGAATCCAATTTTGATTTGAAACCAAAATCATCATAAAGAAGAAGTAGCCAAGAGATATAACTTATGTGATGCAATCCTGCTTTGCCAAAGAGTTCGAACTTAAGAATTATTACACAGCTGACAAGTGACAGTTCCTCCACCACTTAGGGAATACAAGGGGTTTGGACATATACAGCCAACCCCTCAGCACAGAGAACTCCTTACTAATCAATCAAGATTTAGAAAATATTGATCCAGATCTGCGTAAAAGGCTTTGGAATTCTGAGACCAGAACTCATCTGCTCTCCCCGGGTGCAGAACTGTCAAGTGCCAAGCTTGAGCAGCAGGTTCTTCCACCACAGCTCTGCATTCACCTTCTTCTGTCGTTCTCCTTATCATTCCTATAAGAAATTCTGTCTCACCAACTTTTACCAAATGCATCCTCAAAAGCAAATGCTTAGTGACCCCAAAGCCAACCTACCATATTCCAGATTTAAGGTATTTTTAACACTATAAATGCAAGTTCTTCATCAATTGCTTCTCCTTTTCTTCATTTCAACCTATAAATAAGATATGCTTCTACAGGTTCTACATCATCACAGTTGACTAAGAAAAAGAAAGCTAACAAACACAGTGAGACAAGTATTGGTGATTGCGACATCAAAGCAACAGAACACTCTTGCAGGTGACTAAAAAGCATGTTCAAAGTATGCCAAGACATCACTCATATGATTAACGTACATTACAAAACCAAATAAATGTTTACGAAAAAACAAATAATTTTGACAAAGACCGTAACTAAAATTGATTAATAACTCCTAACTCCGGAATGAAAACAAAAAGGATTAATAGGCATATAAACAAAATCCATTATGGCTAAATGCAACTGACACCATTCTAAGCCAAAAAATAAAATGAAAAGATTACTACAATAGAAAATAACTCAAGATTTTACACTGTAGGCCCAAAACTAAACTGAAAATTTCCACCAAATAGAAGAAAAACAAGAGCTCGCAATAGAAAATATATACTGCAGATAATACAACTTCACAATATCAGCTCTTGAAATCACTAAGAATACTAAAACACTAAGCAATAATAGATGATGGCCAAGGTCCACAAAAGTATTTAATAGCAAATACAATAAGTACTACACATAGTTGATAAGAGAATGGTTAACAGTTTCTAACCTAACAAATTTTAAATGGTTCTGCAGTTCATAACATAAACAAACACATACCAAACAAACCTTACATACAAGTATTACAGCTTCAGTAACTTCTCACCCAAAAGCCCATAAACCAGTAAGCAACTTCTAGCAAAAAGTTAAAGCAATAAATTACCCCCACAACAACAAAAAAGCATACCTAAAGTTTAGTCAAATTAGATGTTGACAAACCCATGTTCAGGATAAAATAACATTATGGGCAACTTTCATTCTTCAAATTCTACTGCCTGTTTCCTTCAAGTTACAATCTTTAACCTAAAGTCACACACTTTTCAGAAGCTATTTAGGAAAAATAAACAACGCAATCATTCTAGATAAGTTCAAAGATTCCATTTTGATTTTTTTCCCTTAAAAAAGAAAAAATATCTAACCTGAAGTTGAGGAACTGGCCAAAGGCAAAAAGTGGGTAGAAGTAGAGAGGAGGAGGCCAAGAAACTGATGAAACTGAATACAGAGAGATGAACTGCAAGAGCTTCAAGAAATGAGAGACATTAGCCATCACCTTTGATGGGTCTCGACCTTTCCCACATAAGTCTACCCATGACTGTGGAGATGTCCACAGCCAGTAGTAGAATGGAAATTGAAGTAACACTCCTATGGCTGCCACTATCCCCATTTTTTCGCAGCCTGTTTAAGTCTTTTTTTTTTCTTTTTCCCACTGATTTTCTCGGGAAAGTTTCAAACGCACTTTCTTCCTCGTCTAAGTTTGTTCGTGTTTGGGTAGTTTAGAAGTGGGCCTGGATGTTATGGGCTTTGCTTCAGCCCATGTATTAATTTGACATGGGCTTGATTACTCGTGATTTCATGTGTCCAAGTACTTCTTTAATAGGCCTATGAAATCCACTTCTAAATTAATGGATGAATTTAAAAATCGATTAATTTTATTAAATAATTAACTTTATTAAAATTAATTTTATTATATGACCTTTTCAAAAGCTATGAAAAATATTTTTATTAGCCGATTTTATAAAATAATTTATTAATTAAAGAAGAGATGTAAAAACGATTTGATAAGATCCGATAATAGGGGTATCAAGTAATTTGTTGAAAATCAATTTTTGTCAAACATTATGAGAAAAATAAAAATAGTATTTTTAAGTCGTTATTTTATTTTAGAGAATTGACATGAAATATTATCATTTCTTACCATGTTTTATTTTATATAAGAAAAGTTCTACTCGCCTTTTTAAAGTTTGATTAAACAACTTATTAGTGTTAAATCAAAGCTAAAGAGAGAAATAAAAAGAACAAGATAATCTAAGAGTTGTAAATTATTCTTAATCTAATTCTTCTTTTAACATGTGTCCTAAAAACACTTTAAGAATAATATATTTCTCGTCATATTACGAGTACTTGGATTATTATTTAAGGTGTGACAAACATTTAATCGTTCTTATAATGATTAATTATTAAGCTTAGGAGACAGGATAATCTTAGCTTACTACAGCTGCAAGATGCCTTAATTAATTAATAATGCAAATTAAGCTTTTGCAAACATATATTAGTTTAAATATTACAAAAACATCAAAATTCTTAGCATGCATTTAAGAATATTCTAATTAAGAAAAATCAAGAATAAATTATTTGACCTTCAAAGGAATGCCAACACTTGTTACATGTTCTAATGTTGGCTTAATTTCCTTACTAGAATAGTTATCAAGTAAGAAGTATCAGATGATTTAAATCAATGGTCTAGAAAAAGCATGAAATATATAGTGTTAATTATATCGAAATCAATATGGTTCACAGGATGGTTATCATGTTTGAAAATTATTATTTTGTTTTTATAATAAGAGACACTTTTTTCTTTTTATGTTGTTTAATTAATAAATTCGAATCTGTGATACCTATCGAAGCAGCCAAATTTGATACTTTGAACAAGATATGGGTTAGTCTTAGATTTATATTTTCCAATAATCAAGATTATGTTTGATGCGTTGTCATCTATATCAACCTACAATTAATTAATTAATTAAATAAATTTTCCGAAATATATAATCTTCTTTGTTGCGTACGTACGTTGTACCACTACACATATGTGATTCAATTTGTCCCTAATTTAAAAGGATTTTATAGACATAATTTTGAATATTTGTCTCCATAATATCAATAGGTATTTGTCGTTGTCTAAAGGAGAACTTATCATATTGAAATAATATTTGTACAATAACATATTATAAGTGTAACATTCTATATTATAACTCGTATTAATGATACAAATTTATTATTAGATATTAACATTATATATGTATATAGATACATATACAATCTAACGTTGGTTCTGAATATCTCTTAAATAAAGAAAATGGACGCTTTACATATAAATTTCTCTTTAAAGGTCAATTAGACTCAATTATCTTACTAAACATGAGATTCATTTTCGTTAATTTTTGTGGGGTTTCTTCGTTTCTTTTAATCTTAAAATTATTAGAGTGGTGTTAAATCACCCTCGCTTCTATATTAAACACTTCAATTATTAGCTAAAGTAGGATGAAACAATTTAAAAAAAGAAAAAGAAAAAACCAATAGATCGGTTTCATTTTGCACTGGTAGCTCTTTCTTTATTTTTAGTAGTTTTAACAATCCTTGAATTCAACCATCCAAAACCATCCACTGAATTCTTTATTTGTATTCATAATTTATATCCTGTAAAAGTAGATAGCTTTTATAACACTAGAATAACATAGTTGTTAAATTAAAGAGGCTTTTGCTCTTCCAACAAACGATATGTTTATTATAAGTTAATTAAACAATTACTCATTGTCACCAACTTTTTGATGTATCATAAACTATATTAATGGGATTAATTGTTTAGTAATTACATAAGTAATAAACTTATATACACAAAGGGGCCACATGTTGTTCACGGTATGGACCACCAAAGCCCATGTGATGCCAAGTGCCAAGAGATAAAATCTATCTACTTTTCCACTAATTATGTAATACTTAAGAAAATTAAAATTGCTTGCTTTTCCACCAAATTGTAAACTATTTTATTATATTAATTGAATGTAGTTATATTGACACAAACCAAGACATTGCAAGTTGCATAGATGTCTGCCTCTATTGTGCAAGGTTTGCTTTTTGAGAGGTTGCAACCTTGCAATATGCAGCCCCATTGTACCTTCTCATTTTTATTATTCTAATTGAAAAGCAAATTAAATTGGTTAATTAAGATATTTGTTGATCATGCTTTTGTAGGTGGAAGGTTATCTTTTACCACTTGTTTGATTTGCAATCTAGATAGAATTTTTTATTAATGCAAGGACGTTTCTCATGGTTTGTTGTGAAAAACGCATTTTAGAAATAGAAAGAAGAAATTGATTTCGTGTTTTCCCAACTTGCAATCCAATATTGTATATATGGAGTAAGATTGTGTAGAATGAAGGATTCTTACGAGAAACCAAGATCGAAAACGTGAAAATTTGTCACGAATCTTACAACATTAGTGAAGGAGAAGGATATATAAACTAACTAACTTATACATATTGCATACATTTCATTCTATTAAATATTTAGATGCATTTTGGATGAAAAATACTTGCATGAAGATGAAATTGTGTCACATTAAATAGTTGTACAAAGAGGTCTTGAATTTATAAAGAGAATTGGTTTATTCACCTAATAAGCTAATTTTTTAAGTTGAACACCTAGTTCTTCAATTTTTGTATCAGAGTCAAACCTACGAACGATCAATATGAGAACTTAGACTTTGGATAGAGAAGGTTTGAGATGATATATGGACCCTGACTCGTTTGAATAGAGAATTGTTGAGTTGTCTTACATTTGAATAGTTATAAGGAGAGTAGTCCGTACGCCCACCAAGTTAATTTTAAATAATAAAAACGATCCACGAATCTAAAAATAATAAATGATTTTGAAGAAGCTGAAAGACACGAAAATAATGATTTTAGCTTTTGCATGTTTCACATAATCTAGGAACTCTTTTAATAGTTCATAAAAATGATTTTACAAAATAGACTACTAAGCTATTTCGCTTCATTTTCATTTTTCAAAAATGAAAAACATATTCTGTAATAAATTGCAATCAGCCTATTAGATTTCCTCTTAAGCGGCTTTTAGATACAAAAAAAAAAAAAAAAAAAATTAACTATGAATTCAATCGAGAGTTATTTTTACAGTTTCTTATGAAATAAAAATGCAAGTTGTATCTTAAAATTAAGTTGGTAAATTTTTGTAAATTATTTCCAAATCTAAACCAATTAGTTCATAGATTTGCACTTTAAGGGGATAAAGTCATCCAATTCTATTTTTATATATCCTGAATTATTCAACAAAGAATTGAGAAAGCAAACCACAAGAATAATAAAAAGGGAATGTTGAATGTCTTGGTGTAAAGATATATAAAAATATAGTCTAAGAATCTATACTTGAGAGAATGGTAAAAATGCTATTATTCTAGCTACTTTCTTGTTTAAATATATGTTTTTATATTCCATTCCAAAGTATATGTTTCCTAATCAGTCCTTTAAGAAGTGAAAGCATGAACCATGAAATTGTATAATATAAAGTAATTTTACAAAGGAGTTTTAACAAAGTTATCATAGATTTCTTTTTTCATTTTAATGTTTTGGATTAAAATAATCTCATAACATTTCTACATTCTCATATTAAGTAATGTTTTACGTTGATATTCATTGTATAAACTTCATGAAAATATATTCCAAGTGACTCTTCATCACAGGCAAAATAACGTTAAAACTAAATATTAACACAATTTTTTAGAATCCAATAGATGGACTGAGAAAAGCGACGTAGAGGGAATAAAACAATATTGAAAACTCTTTTTCTTTTTCTTTTTTTTTTTCTAAAAAAAGAAGAAATTATTACTAGTCAATTGATTTGTGGTAAAACATGAATTGGTTGAGCAGTAAGGGTGGACATCTGTTGGGTCGGATTAGGTTGCACCAAACCTAACTCGACCCGATAGATGATCGAGCTTGAAAAATTCAACCCCCAGATCAGATTATGCTGATCAAGGAACCCAATCCAACCCAAAATAATCGAATCGGATTCATCGGGTAGGGTAGGGTTGATAAAAAATTTAAATTTTTTTTATTAGCACATGCAAATTTTTTTATTAATTTAGTCCATGCAACTTGAATGCTTAATCATCGATCCCAGCAAAGTCTTTGATATTCATATAGCATCCATTCAAGATTTTGTAGATATCATAGGTAGTAACTTTAGAGGGTTTATAGGTAAGAATAGAAATAAGAGAAATCCAGAAAAGGTAGATTAAAAGAAGAGGATGTAATCGAATCAAATTTTCCCAAGATATACAGGGTATTCTTAACAACCACAATGGTCCTGAACAAGAATATGCTTCATTTTCTTCAATAACAATAATCTTGGTTATTCTTACTTGAATGAAAATCTTAGACCAAGTCAAAGCACTACAGACAAAGAAGCATCAAGAAGATCACCTT
Source organism: Bursera cuneata (assembly GCA_026212285.1). Taxonomy (NCBI): domain Eukaryota; kingdom Viridiplantae; phylum Streptophyta; class Magnoliopsida; order Sapindales; family Burseraceae; genus Bursera; species Bursera cuneata. The sequence goes on from JANLJB010000589.1 coordinate 52,366, forward strand.
ATTTTTCTATTAAAAAAAATGTATCACATTCATAAATTCATTTATATATGAATTTTGAAAAATACTAGAATGTCCCGTAACAATTATCATGTCGATTACTAGCTTGATAAAGTCATTGACATAACACCAATATTTGAGATCTCATATCTAAATACTGAAAAATTGATTGTAAACATGTGCGATTCTTTAAATTTTTACTTTTATATTTAAAAAAGTTTAAAACAAAATAGATATATTACCTCATTTATATATCTGTGAATGAATTAAAATCAGTAAATTTTAAATTTAATATATTCAGATTGGGAGAAAATCTTAATTTGTTAATTAAATGTGATATAAAGATAATTGCTACATGACTTGCTAACATTTGTGTGGAATTGAGGTACAACTTTATGTTTTGTTTGATTTCAGACCAAAATGCATTATTGTTTCAAAGTTTACATATACAAATTCATTTATTAAGATTTAATAAGAATCTTTTTTTCCACATTTGGCTTGGCCTATATATTATAATGAAGGGGTAAATACAAAGACACCCCAAGGTTTGGTCTAAGTAACAAATTCACCCCTNTTATTCATAAAGTAACATAAAGACCCCTATTTTGATATTTTAAGTAACATTAAGACCCCTATTTTTATGTGTCAAGACCCCCGTGTTTTCCAATTTTAGGGGTGTTTATGTTACTTTATTAATAACAGGGGTGAGATTGTTACTTAGACCAAACCTCGAGGGTGTTTATGTATTTACCCTTTACAATGAATTCTGGCTAGGAATTCCAGTGGACTTCTCCACGTGATTCATCATTATTCCAGTTCCCAATGCATATGATCTGTTCAATAATTCCATGGATAAAGAATTTAAAAGACCATATTTTAGAAAAAATTAAAGAAAGATCCAAGATTAAGAAGCAGGTTGCAAAAATAGTCAACCCCTAATTACTTACAAGTTCCTATTCAAAAAATAATTAAAGAGTCCAAAATACCCTTAGTTTAATATAACCTACTCCATCCCTCTTCCCCTCACATTTTACTTCTTTTTGTCCATACACATCTCAATCCTTCTCTCCTATTCACTCTCAATATAACACATAAATTTACTCTCATTACACTCTTTCATTCTCATTATCAAGATCACGAATCAAATGACAAAAGTTACAAAGGTAAGTAAATATTAATTTCATCTCTTTAATAGATTCATTGTTGAAAATGCAAGATCATGCCTGAAAATGTAAGATCATAGTTGGAAGTTGTGTTATAGGACCAATTCTATAAGAAAATCAAAGTTAGAAATTTTACATTTGAAAAAATTGAAGAAAAAATTCGAATGGTAGATTTGCAGGTTATTGGACCGATCAAGACCGACCAGACTGATCGGTCTAGATCGCTAGATAGAAGAGACCAACCGTTAACCAATTAGTCTTGATTGGTTCAGTGTTCTAGACTGATGGGTCCAGACCGCTGGACCAATTAGGATCGATCAGCCCTGATTAGGTCTAAGTGGATGGACCGACCGGTCTTGATTGGTCCAATGGTTTCGACCAATCAATCCTTTTGGCAAAAACCGATTTTTTTTTATTGCTTTTCTTTTTCTTCTTCAACAACACAAATTTCCCAAGATTTATATACATGCAAACACCGGAATCACATTTCAGAGGTAATGTATTTAAATCATCATATATTTTCGAAGCAAAAAAACAAACGAAATATTGAACAAAATTGTAGAGAACATATTCGGCAAATGGGGATTACCTGAGTCGTCGGAGTACCACAAGAAGTGTCACCGTCAAGTGAAGAACTCACTCGCCATTCGTCTAAAGAAATTGTCAGAAGAAAGAGTGAAACGGGTGGGTTTGGGTGCTTTCAAATTTTGAAGGAAATGAAAAATGACGAAGAAAGAAGAAGAAGAAGATGCCAATGAGTTCGAAATGAGAGGAAGAGAGGGTGTTGTGTTTGTTTATATAAAAGTAAGGGTATTTTTGGGAGTTCAAGTGAAAAGGGGTTTGGGCTTGTAATTAGGGGGTTTGGCTATGTTTTAACCAGCCCCCTGATTTTCAATGTTTTCTTCAAATTTCCCTATATTTTACAATGATTAAAATCAACAAATAATTATTTTTTCTTCATTTTATATTTTCCTCTAGACAAAATATTAACAATTTTTTAATTAGCTATTCACTCTAACATTATAGATAGATTTTTGTCCACTCTCAAATTTCTGAGTGTGGACAATTCTTCTTTTATATCTTACACTAGTTGTACAACCATTATAGTATTCACGAATACAAAGGAGCCGAATCAACAAGGTTGGATAAACTTTACCCAGAATAGGAGTGTCCAGGTGCTCTTAATTGGCTTGGGTTGGATAAACCTTACCAGAATAGGTCTGTCCGGGCACTCTTGGCTTTGATGATCATCTTTCCTCATCATGCTTCAAAACAGTAGGGCAAAGTTTATCTCCAAGGAAATGGAGTCAGTAAGACCCATAAGCTAGAACTTCAATATTGTCGGATACTGAAATTATTTGTCGCACCGGATTGGATTAGATTGAACTAGACTAAAGACTAAATCAAACTATATTAATGACAGTCTTATATATACCATATACATTACTAACTTTGCATAAAATGATTTGGGAAAGACAGTAGTAAACTAAGGATATTTTAAACAAATAAAAAGTTAACAAGGTTATTTATTGTATAATTATTTCGATAAACAGAAATAAAAAGAGCTATAGCATGCAATTTTTTATGTAATTTCTTTTGGTAAAGATCAAGATAAAATCTATGGTTATAATGAGCTGATGATGGTGATCATAAGAGTCATAAGATCATCCACATGCTAGCCAAAAGCATCGTGTTACGCATGGTTCTCACCACCTCCACCAATAATTGGTGAGATCGGCAAACTAATATTATAAGGAAAAGCTACCCTTTCGGGCTCAAACATTTTGGTTCCCATTTACCTATCCGTTTGGCTTGTTACCAAAAATAATTTTCGAAATTTAACACACAATTGAAAAATCAAAGTTACATTTCAATACATACATGTTTTTTATTTTCCTATTTTACTTATTTTTAAAAATATTTAAATCAATTTTATTTTATTAAGTTTTTTAATGTTTATATTTAAATTCTATATCAAACTCTCTTTATAATCCATCTTTAAGCACTATGATGCCTACAATCACTAGTTAATTATAAGTTAATTAGATTTACCAATTGCATTTCCTTTCAAAATAATATATAAGGTAAAATAGATATTTTCCAGTTTAATTTATTCTTTCATAAAATTGTAATTATGAATATCATCTTTGGTTTTCAAGTAAATATATATAAGGTATATAGAGGGAGGGGATAAGGCTTGGGGGGAGTTGGAACAAAGTAAAGGGAATATCCTGAGATATTGCAAAAAGCCTAAGAATAAAGACTGATATAATGAGATAATCAAGCCGCCAAAGCCACTATGTATAATTAATAATAATCCCAATCATTATCTACTGATCATAATATACTTAATCATCTTCTGATATATTGGAATGGCATATAACAAAAAGATTAATTAAATTAATTATGTAGCTTATGAAGCAATAATTGTAACCATTCTCTTATCCATTAATAAAATTATATTTCAATTAAAGGAGAGTATATACATTTTATGGCTACATGCATAGTACTACTACACTCCTAAACAAGAATGTGATAAACTATAATTCCACTGTGACATTGTGGCTTCAAAAGCAACCCACTGAAACTGGTGAAGCTGCCACATGATTTATATCATCAGCTAGCTTTCCCACTTGTTATATATAGGGGCAAGAGAAACACAACCCAAGAATATCAATCACATTACCAAGTCACCAATTAGCAGCTTGGCTTGCTACCTAGTGTGACCGCTCTCATCATTTTGATTCATTAATTGCATATACATGCCAATGAAGATTGCTGCGGAGAATACTCCTATGGAGAGTTTGGTGGTGGTGGTGAGAGAATACGATGAAGTGAATGATAAGTTGGCAGTGGAAGAGCTTGAGAGGAAGTGTGAGATAGTGCAGAGAGGGAAGCCTACTCTTGTCACTGACCTCATGGGTGACCCTCTTTGTCGAGTTCGCCAATTCCCATCCCACATCGTCCTGGTAAATTGTCCTACTAGTATATATACTCCGGATACTCTCTTGTTTTAACGATATATGTAGAATTTGCTCGACTGGTTGAGTCTTTAACACATCATAACTCTGAAGTTGATTTCGTGGTGTCTGTAATGTGAACAGGTTGCAGAGTATGGAGAAGAGAGGGAGATTGTGGGGGTGATAAGGGGATGTGTAAAGACAGTTAATAGCGGAGCTTCAGGTTATGTAAAGTTGGCGTATTTTCTGGGACTAAGAGTCTCCCCATCACACAGGTTACTTTTTTTGCTTTTGTTCTTTCTTATTTATTACAAGCTATAGCATGTTCATGATATTCTAATTGCCTCTTCTTGGTTTCCGCCATCAATGATTTGTTGTTCAACCGTTTCTGCATTAATTTTCTCCTGCTCTTTCAGTGTCCATCCGTCCATAATGCGCATGATGTCAATTGACAAATTTCTCCGTGCATGGCAATAATTATCACCTGAAAGCAGATAAAGAAACAGACTTTTCAGCTTTTTTTCCTACTCTCTTTTGCATTCTTTCTATCTCTCTCCCACTCAGAGAATTAAACAGAAGGAGAAGAATGCATTCATTGATTTCCATGTGTGTGCTGTGCTAGCTTTTGTTTTGGTTCTAATCCCAATTCAATGCCCACCACCCCACAAAAAGAACGATTAGATTCCATAAAAAAGAGAACAAATTGTTCCTCGTATCAAGGCAAGCAGCTAAAGCAAGACAGCTAGCCTCACCTTGACACTTGTTCCACTATCCTAACTCTACTTTCCTACAAAATTAATATCTCTAGACACCACCAGCCACCATGTCTCCTCCCATTTTTGTTTCCTTGTACACGTTCTTCCTTTTAGTTAAATTTCCTCCAAGCATGGATTTCTCTCTCTTTTATATATATATCTTCTTTAATTTTCAAGATTATTACTCTTTTTTATTTGTATTTATGAAACAAAAGGAAAAAGTTTATATACATAGTCTCGTGTTTTGAATGCTCTAAAATCATAAACTACATTTCAATGTGTCTCTCGATAAATTTTTTTTTGGTGAGAGATTTGGAATTAATGAAAAAAAATGGTTAAATTAATACTCTTTTTGAAGAGGGTTTATGCTTATGTTCATAGAATTGAATAAAAAGTTTTCAAATTTTACCGTACAAAGTTCTTTATGTAGATTTTAATAAGAGAGAATCATTATACATACGTCATTATCGATCCCAGATAGAAGCCACCATTGGATGTGACTCTGGATGATTAAGAGTTCTCCCACTTTTTATATTAATACTATTACTGTACTCTCCTTATTATATAAATCTTCTAAAATGTTCTTTACTTTATAGAAACTCATTAAACCCCACTTTAGAAAGTGACCTAGAATATTTTATTTCTTTAATCTTGTCACCATATGCTTTCATTTCATTAATACTGATTAATGTGACCCAGTCTCCACCTACCTTATACCAACATTTCAATTTATTTTAATTTAATTTTGTCTCAAGCAAACTTTCTCACTATTCTCAAAACTTTGCACTTTTTGCACAGGAGGCTCAGCATTGGCACAAAACTTGTGCAAAAACTAGAAGAATGGTGCAAAACAGAGGGCGCTGAGTATTCATATATGGCCACCGACTGTACCAATGAGCCTTCAGTCAACTTATTCACCAAAAAATGTTCATACATCAAGTTTCGTACCCCAACCATGTTGGTGCAACCGGTTCATGCTCACTACAAGCCTTTAGGTTCAGGCGTGTCGATCGTTCGCCTCCCCGAAAAGCTGGCCGAATCGATCTATCATCGGGTTTTCGCCAATTCTGAGTTTTTCCCTAAGGATATTGACCTGATTTTGTCTAGCAAACTCAATTTGGGCACGTTCATGGCCCTACCAAAAAAGTTTCTCGCTAGATGGGATCCAGGAACCGGCAATCTTCCTCCGAGTTTTGCCATTTTAAGTGTGTGGAACACTAAGGAGGTCTTCAAATTGCAGCTGAAGGGTGTATCTGCATTGGCATATGCTTGCTGTGTGGGTTCAAGATTGCTTGATGCATGGATGCCATGGCTGAGGCTGCCTTCATTTCCAGATGTTTTTAGGCAATTTGGAGTGCACCTCTTGTATGGGCTGCACATGGAAGGCAAAAGTGGACCGAGCCTGATGAGATCTCTTTGTGCTTTTGCTCACAACATGGCTAGGGATGATGGGGAATGTGGGGCTGTGGTGGCTGAAGTAGGCCCAAGGGACCCAGTGCGCGAGGCCATTCCTCATTGGAGGAAGTTCTCATGGGCTGACCTGTGGTGCATTAAGAAACTTGTTGATGATCATGCACAGGAGGGTCTTGATGAAAGATGTGCACCGACTGATTGGACTAAATCAAGATCATCTTCATCGGTTATTTTTGTTGACCCACGTGAGTTCTGATAATCTAATGCTTGATCCTGATGGATGAAGTACTCTACGCTATGGACGCTGTAGCGATCCAGTAACTTTTATCAAACCTTGACAACCGTTTGGATCAACACTTAATTGTTTTCTAGGTGTTAATCTAATGGTTTTTAAAATGTTCTTGGAGTACTTGTATTGTAGCCTTTTCTTCCAGATGAAAAGGGAGAAAAAAATATATAAAAAAGTTAGGATTACTGTACACATTCTCGAATTGTAATATTGCAAGTTCTAACCAAATTAGAAAATTTAACTTTTCACTCCAATGCAATCCTACTTTAAAAAAAAAAAAAAAAATTAAATACCTACCCTATAGAGTTCAATCCAGGTGTTAAAAATCTTATCCAACCCTATTAAATTGACTAACCAATCAAACTTGCAACATTTTCAATGGATATTGATGGTCTTCTTGAACCTGTTGTTGGATCGCTATTTTTTGGAAACAATATTAATTTTTGGTATCATTATTCTTACTTTTTGCAGTAATAGGTATGCAATTTTACCCTATATGGGAAGTAATATCCTTTGATGAATGGTATCCAATGACAGTCCTTATGAGCTAATTGTTCTATATTTCTTAATCGGTGTAGCTTCATATATTGGTTGTGAGTGGGAACTTAGTTTTCGTTTGGGTATTACGCTCTTGAATTATTGTTGCATGTTCAGCTCTTATGATATTGCTATTTTCTTGATCTACCCAATGGGTCAAGGAAGTTTTTTCAATGGTATACCTCTAAGAATCTCTGGTTCTTTCGACTTCATGATTGTATTTCAGGCTGAGCACAACATACTTATGCATCCATTTCACATGTTAGGTGTAGTTGGTGTATTCAGCGGCTCCCTATCTTATCTAATTTTAATTAATTAATAGAATTAGATTGATCTGATCATCTAAAATATAAAGAAAATCCTAAGAAAACTAACCAATAACATGATTGATAGAATTTGATTGAATATGATTTTCTAAAAGCCAGAGAAATTTCAATAAAAGTAAACCAATCCTACCTCAAATTAAGAAAAATAAAGATAGTTAACTCCTAATTAACTTTCATCATATTTTTCAATTGATTCTTATTATTCATCCTATTTTATATAAATTTGATTTTCAATCGTTATATTATACTGGTTGTCACTAGTAATAATGTTTTACTAGATTTATATTTTTATTTTCAATTTTAATGATTAGAAATTTGGTTTTTACTCAAATAGACAAAATCAAAGAAAATCATGACGTGGGCTAAGAAAATGACATCTAATCAAACAAAATGTATTTGGTAGGTTGAATGAAATGGAATATTTGTTTTTGAATCAACAAAAGGGATAGACATCCATTGACTAATTAATATTTTACGAGATAAATTATCTAATCAATCATTTTTACCATTATCTAGGTAGGATTTCTATTAATTATTGAATTTTTTCATTAAATTATTCTCATCTAAATAAATATCTCAAAGTGGATCACCATCAACCTCTTATCTTGAATGAAATATTGCAATAACTTTTCCACTAGAATTCAGCTTAGTAGATGAATTATTGACAATGGTAAGGAAACAAGGATGCTCATCATACTTTAATTGGTTATCAATATTGAAAATTCAAAACCTAAACAATAAGTTAGTCTTATTTATCTAGCTAGCTTTTGGATTTATTTCCAGCTTCACTTGACAAGTGTCATAGAATAGCTTCCTCTTCTTCTTGGCTACAGCCTCAAACATCACATCTCTTTTTCAATCTGTCATTTCTAATTATTAATAATTATCTATTATGGGTCATGTCCCATGTTATTTTCTTTATGAAGTAATTAACTTTGGATTTCAATATCTAAATCGAAATCTAGGGATTAAATTTTGTTTTTTTTTTATTAAAAGAAGAAGAAAAAAAAAAATCCTAAGGGAGACCGAGGGACATCTTCAATAATGATATGGAAACCTTATCCGTACACTTGTTAACTTTTTATATAGCCTATATCTAGTTTTTTTTTTTTTAATTTTATATTTTGTATTTTCTATTATTTTCATTCATCAAATATATTGATCTTAGAAAATAAATAGTTTGTAAAAATTTAAATTCAGTAATTTTAAGAAATTAATAATATTTATAATTTTATATACAATCATTGATGGAGTCACACAGTGGCTAGTGGGGGCTGCAGCCCTACTGTTGTACAATAAACGGAATTAAAGGAGAAAAAGAGAAGAAAACACACGAGGAATTATAGTGGTTCGGCTATGTGCCTACGTCCACTGTGACGGCAAAAGTATTCACTATATTGTAAATTAGGGTTACATCAATATGAATATATAACAAAACCCTAATTCCCAAAATATCCAAAATACCCTTACCATACCGCGGGGGTTTCGCCCCCGCACCCCCAACCTATATATTTCCCCACGACTCAAACGTGTTAAGCTGAACCAACAACTAGCCACCTTCCTCAATTATATGACATATAAGTCATACCCTTAACACCTACCAAAAATAAAATTTTCAATAAATTTACCATTACAATTATAAACATCCAGTAGGTCTGACTAACAATAAAATTTTTTATTTAATTTTTTTTATACGTAGATTATATCATTATTTAAGTGAAAGACCATGACAGTAAATTTATTCAAAATATATGTAAACTGGCACGGATAAATTGGTTTAAAAAAAAAAATCATTTTATATTTTTTTGCTGTTGCATGGTATAATTAAGAAGATAAATCTGTGTATTTTATTTTACTATTCATTACGAAATAGTTATAACTTCCTTGATTTTCTCTCCTGAAGCTCCTAATCATCATAATTGAATACATAATAATAGATAATTTCATATATAAATTTTATTTGTAAACATTCATATTACAAAACTTAACGATAAATCAATTATCAATGTATGGTAATTAATTTAATTTTATATTAGAAGGATAAATAATTTAATAATATTGATCGGATGACATAATGTTACGACGTAACACTTGAGAATAAGAACATTTCAAAAAATTGTATAATAAGGTAATGGTCGAGCTTTTATACTTATTTTGTATGATCTTTAGTTTTAGTATTACTTAATTAAAGTAGTCTCCATTACACGAATCTCCTAATTTCTAATTTGGCTCCTGAATACAATCTTACGATTCTGTCGCAATAAAATATCTCTTAAACATCAAACTTTTAATATTGAACATTAGTTTGTAATGAATATAACTTTTAAAATAAATTCCAAAGAACTATATTTATAATAATATTATTTATTCAATAATATCATGTATGTACGGTGAATACATAAATCTGACAGATGGGAGATGCTATATAATAAGATTGACTCTTTCCAACTCGATCTTTTCCAAATACGAACCCTTTTGTTAATTCATATGAACAGCATATTGTGTTTTTGTGTGTCTCGTCTACATTTAATAATTTAAGCTAAGAGAAAATTAATTTAAAATGTGTATTCCAATGAACCATAAATTGGTCCCAACCCAACACCAACTTATCACATATATATAAAAAGCACTTAACCCTTTCGGCTCAAGAACCAATTATTTTGAAAATGAACCGTAAAAGTTTGATTAAACTTTGATTAGTTTTTTTTACCTTTTTATAAAATATAAAAAAGAGTACCATTACAAGTGTCGAAGTTCCAACATTGAGATTCTTGGACCACAATTGCATTAAAAATGGACCAATTTGGTTGGTTTGTTCAAGTAAATTCCAGAGACCACCTACTCGCTTTTCTATGCTTATTACCCATTAAAATATTACTGAGTGATATTTCTGGCTAAAATTGCCTATTAACTGGCTAGTTAATTATATTATAATCCATGTTCATGTTCATGACCATCACAAAACAAGACATTGCTTTTCTATGTGGTAGCTAGATGGGCTCCTCTATATAGTAAAAAGATATGTAGCAAGTAGAAACTTTATAGTAATTTTTTGAAAAGTTTAAAATTCAAATATAACATAAACTATTTATTTATTTTTTATTTTTAAATAGAAAATTGGGGAATTCAAAATCCACAATAAAAACTGAATCGATAAGTGTTAAAGAAAAATTTAATTAAAAAAATATTAAGGTAAGTTAAATTGATCCTAATTCTCTTGTTGTTGGGCACGACTTGAACTATCACATCTTTTTGCAATTTTAAATAATTGTTGTAAAAGTAATCATAATAATTGGGGGCATCTTGCAATCTCAGAAGCTTATGGAAGCCTTATCTGAATTGTTGTAAAGTGTAGCCACCTGGAAAATTTATAGCCATTCCTTTATTTCAGCTTAATTACTTATTGTATGAACTTTTTCCTTTTGTTTTTGAGTATTATTTACATTATTGGTTTGATAATGTTATTAGACTGATAGTAATCATTAGATGAGAGAATAAATAATTATTTCTTATTTATATCTAATAATTGTCACTAAATTCAACAAAATAATATAGGTCACTAATACATCAACTCATCGTAATGTCAAAATCCTGCAAAATTATAAGACATAGTTATATTATAATTTATTAAATTAGTTAATAAATTATCCTAGGTGTGCTTATAAATTGTAATTTGTTCTAATATATATATATATATTTTTCTTAAAACTGGGCTGGGCTTACTACCCTTTTCGGTCCATGATACATCATATCTGGCCCAGTTTTCAATGAGGCCTCTCCTTTATCTCTCAAATGTTGTTTTAGGTAAGTCTATTATAGTATTATGTATGCATAAAACTTATTGAAAACACTTCTAAAACACTAACTAATAAATGAAAACAGTTCTATAAGATCAAAACAGTTGTTCACAACATATAGCAAACAATTTCCAAAGAAGAGTATAATGTGAGAAGAGAAAGTAAATGAAAATATGTTGAACAATTGAAGTACCTATTAAACTGTAGAAGAAATATTATCCTTGGATGCGATTGCGTTTTAGTTCAATCATGGGATCAATCGAATACTCTCTAAAATGAATGCCCTTCGGTTGCTCAGGAAAGGAGCCATTGCCACTAGCTGCTTGTTGTCCAAAAAAGGTAAGAAGCTTGGTCAGGTCTCCCAACCGAGGGAAGTGTTGGCCTGAATTGAATATCTCTTTAACGAAATCTATATCTTCTAAGTGCACCAAGCGAATCCCGCACTTCGTAAACTCGAGACCTGAACCATCGAGCCTAAAGTAAGCCTCAACGTGACTCCAATTCCTCTTTTGAAAGTATTCATCAAATGGGATGAAGAAAAGCCAAAGATGATTTGTCAGAGCCATTCTGTCTCCGTTCAGTGGACACTCTTTGCCAAGGATTAGGCAATTTCTGTCACCGGAGAACAAGTAGAACTTGCACTTATAATCACACTTGGAAGGACTTTTGACATAATTCAAGGCTTCTGGAAGCCATTGGACACGTTGCTCCTGATTATTATCCTCTTGGATTTCTAAACTAGCACAGATAGCTAAGCCTAAGAAAGTACGATCATCATACCAATTCAGAGGCAACTCAATGCGTATTGTTGTGAAAGTAGTCTGAAATGTGAACCAGTCTGGTATTCCTCCTCCAGGTAGAAAAACTACTAGTCGCGGAAGGACAGAAGGGGGTTCAAAAACTTCCTGTAACATTAAAATTACAGTGCTTTTAAGTAACCATTTAACCTAAAATTATTATATTTATTTCTAAAATTTATATTTGAGCCAAATCAAATGAAAGTAACATATAAGTGAGGTTTGAGGGATCTGAACACAACATTTAGCTATGATAATATCTCAAGTAACCATTTGATCTAAAAATTAAACTAATAGAGTTACCTGAAAAAAGATTTCCATGATTGATCGGAGAGCAGTGGCGAGCATTGCAATTTGTGGATTGTTGATCAATGAGTTCTCAATGAAGTTGAGCAACATCAGTAAGATGCTTTGCAGCTGGATTTTGGCTAACAAGAAAAGGTGATGTTGTAGCAATGAAAGTGCTAGATTGTTGTTGCCTTGATCCTCAACCAAACTGAAACAGTTTTGAAGGGAGAATTCCCGATGTTTTGACTTACGTAATCCCAATGGACCATTTAATGAATTCAATGATGAGCAGTTATATGAGATCAGTTTTTCTATGCTTGAAGGAAGCTCTGTCAAGGCTTGAAGCTTCTGGCAATCTGCCAATTGCAGAGTTTTCAGCTTAGAAAGCTGGTTAATGCTTCCAGGTAAGCTGACAAAGTCATTCCCGCTAAGATTCAATGTTGTCAATGTAGATAAGTTGCCAAGGTCACTTGGGGTTGTTTCTCCGGAGAGATTACAGTAACTTAAATCAAGTTCTGTCAAAGACATTAAACCTACCAGCTGGGAAGGTAATGAAAAGCTTACAGAACTTGGGCCTGAACCTGGCAACAAGGACCTGAACCAATTCCAGCGTTTGTGTGATTGTCCCCTGCATCCTTGAAATGATAGCCTTTTAAGGTTCTTTAAAGCTACAATGGATGAAGGTGCCTCTGTTATAGCGGTTTTACCAACATCAAGCTCCTCCAAATCTTCACAATCCCCCAAGTTCTCTGGCAATTTGTCCACTTTGGAGCAGCCAAGGAGGATAAGAACTTTAAGGGATCTCCATCCAGAGACTATTCTCGGAAGACTTAGCAGCATTTTGCAGTCTTTAAGATTTAATAGACTAAGCATTTTGAGGTCACCAATAGAAGGATGGACCTCATATAAGCTTGTACAACCTTCAAGAATAAGCCTCTCAAGGCTTGGAACTCCCCTGAAATCTGGAGTTCTGGTTAGCTTTTTGGAGTGGCTGAGTTTGATGATCTTCAACTTGTCGAAATGCTGTTAGAAACATGCATGCAAATGACAGAGACAAAAATGGAGTAAACATCATCCATGAACTTTGAAAAACATTCAAAGAAGTAAGAATTTTTGGAATATTAAATAAATTAATAACCATACCGATGTTTCCTTCCATAGTAGTTCAATGCTGCTACGTGACATATCAAGTTCAACCAGTTTCTCTGCTTTGAAAGTTGATGGTAACGACTTTAGTGGATATCCATGCCATTTGATGATCCGCAATTCATCAGGAAGAAAATCAAGCCCTTTAGGAAGATTTACATCATGGATTTTAAGCATTCTCAGATTGTTCATCCCTACGAATGCATCAGTATCCACGGAAATCTCTTTTGATTCTGATGAATTTCGGTATATAACTTCAACTGCTTCCGTTCCCTATATAATGACCAAGAACAAAGGATATGAGAAGCAAAACGAATTTATGATTCTTTAATTAAAGAAATCCTAGGTAGGGTCATGGCAATTTGTAACTCTGCCTGTCAAATAACAGCTCAGTACATAAATGTTTAGTAATTAATTATTAGACAGGTGATGAGACAAATATTCCTAACAAATGATAAAAGCATTGTAGATAATATATATGCATATACTTACCGTCTTCTTTGTAAGTACATGCCGAATATCATCACAAAGCCATAACCTACTGCGTTTGCCAGGTTCTTTTGGAGATTCTTGGTGGACAATTGCTGCAGCCATTTCTTTTAGCAAGCTGTGGACATTTAATTTGTTCATGGTGTCTTCAATTGATATGAGAGACTTATCAATCAGAACCCTAATTCCAATTTCTGGATAAAAATCAAAAGCTTCCAATATTTCATTTACTCGATTTACACTCTTCCTCAAATGAAAGAAACATGAAATATCTAAGAAAATGTTCTTCTCTATTTCCTCTAGACCTTCATAACTTATTTTGAGTACATCAAAAATTTCCCTTTTAGGAGTTTCTTTAAGCCTTTTGAGTGCACTCCTCCACTCAATTAAACTCCTGCCACATAGATAAGAGCCTAAAACTACTAGAGCTAACGGAAGGCCATTTGCATAACTTACAATGTTTTTGGACAACTCCACAAAATCTTTGGCAGGATAATTTTGCTTAAAGGCTTTCAAACTAAAAAGCTGTAGAGCTTCTTCTGTATTTAAACTTGTGGCCTTGTATATTATATCTACACAATGAGCAATTAGTAAATGTTCATCTCTAGTGGTTATGATGATTCTACTTCCCGGACCAAACCATTCACGATCACCTGCCAACATTTCTAATTGTTCTAATTTGTCTACATCATCAAGAATGATTAAAACCCTTTTATTTCGCAGCCTAGTATAGATTCCTCTGTGAACATCCAATATGTTCATATTTTTTTCCATGAGGGTTTGACAAAGAAGTTGCTCTTGTAAAGCAATTGAACCAAACTTTTCAAAAACCTCTCTTACATTTGTAATGAAGCTGCTACCTTGAAATTGATAGGAAAACTTGTCATAAACAACCTTAGCTATAGTGGATTTACCTATTCCACCCATCCCGCATATCCCTATAATGCGAACATCATTCGAGCCAACATCTAAGCACAAATTCACTTCCTGCAAACGAGAATCTATTCCAACCAAGCCCTTTGCAACACTTGAGAATGAGTGGCTCAGTTTAGTCCAGATTGCTTCAACAACCTCTTGGATAAATGTTGCCTCAAGCCTGCAAAGATAAGTTATATTTCATTCTGTAATAATACAAATTCTGAATTCATTATAAGGTTTATATTATATATATATTGGTAGTACTAGATTGCATTAAATTAATATTTATCTGCACAAGTTATTTTACATGTACATTGCATTGAATACTACAAACTGATTTAAATCCTTGATCATGTGAAGATAATTTTCTTAAAAATAAAAAATTATAAAGAAATAATATTAACTCAATGTATTAATTAAGAAAAGTTAAGATCGTTCTAGCTTGTGTAAGGATGCAATACTCTTTTTTTTTTTTTTTTAATTTTATTGTTATTATTATTATTTTTAAGAAATAGTAAATCTTCATCCAATGATCTTAACTCTTCAATATTTCTACCATCTGTTATAGTGTAGAACTTTTCCAATTTCGTAAGTGCAAGAAAGATACAGACATACCTATCCTGCAAATCCCAGCCAGATAGATTAGCCACTTCAGTCAAAGCTGCCCTCCATTTCTGCAACTTCTGGGCGTCAAAAGCTTTTTCATGTTTATCAAAGGCCTCCTCAAAGCTACCTGTCTGTTTACGCACCTCAGTTGGATTCACATCATAGAAAATCGGCACAACAGTTTGGCCAATCTCTTTCATGCATTCAACAATTTTCACAAGTTCATCCAAACACCAGGAAGATGTAGCATAGTTTCTTGAGAGAACAATAATGGAAAATCTTGATTCTTCGATTGCTTTAAGGAGCTCTGGTGAAATGGGTTTGCCTCTCTCAAGTTTCTCATCATCTCTGAAGAAAATGATCCCTTTCTGGTCCAAAGCTTTGCAAAGATGATCGGTGAAGTTCTTGCGGGTGTCTTCTCCTCTAAAACTAACAAAAACATCATATTTCCACCATGGACGTGAAGGAGAAGAAGAAGAGGCTTCACCATTGCTCTTGAAAGACATTATTGAAAATGATCACCAACTTAGCTTAGCCAGTGTTTTTTCTTTCCCTTTGTTTCCAAGTTTGGCTGTGCATTAATTTGATTTATATGTATAAAGGCGATCTCGTGACAGAGCATGGTCAAATAAAGATGAAAGAGAATTTTTTTTTTTTAAGTTTTCCTCCTTATTAATATATTTTAAATCAATATTAACGGGCATATCATATTTAAAATATAAAACCATCCAAAATCAATCATATATCTTTATTTAACTTTAAAAATGAAAAAAAATCATAATCATCTTATAACAATATTATATCATATTAGATTGTAACTTGACATGATAAAATAATATTGGGTAGATAAATAAAATATAATAAAAAACATAAAAAATTTATTATAAATAATTTAATAATATTTATCTAATAATATTATTAATTTGTTATTGTATGAATTTTTTGATTATATTTTACGTGTAGAGTTATTATAATTATTATCAAATAATTCATTTTTTATCATTTATTATTTTTCTATTTTAATTTTTTATATAAATTGTATATTATTCTTATTTTCCTGCTACCAGCTCTAAATAGCTGTGAATTTCCGGGATAATCGAGTCCTGTTTGTCTTCAAACCTATGCCATATAAGTTCTTGGAAATGATTTTGCTCTGACTTTGAGGCTTTTTTGTAAGTCAACGCACAGAGACATCGACAGCTCCATTACGCGTTATGCCCATAAATGGACCAATCCTTCCATTGCGTACCAGAATTTGCTTGCCAGAGCCCCTTGGTTTTGCATTATTTGTTTCTTTGTCGAATATGGGTTGATTTATAGCTCAAAACTTGTTTTTGAAGTGTTGACTATTGTGAGTTTGTGTTGATTATAGTTCAAGTCAATGGGTGTCTAAGTACAATGGCATGCAAGTGACATATTCTCCAAGGCATCTTCGAGGCAATGAGAAAGAAATCTTGTGGTGTGGCTGGCCAGTGGTGAATGGCGACAAAGTGGGTAAAGGTATGGGGATCATATGGTCCATTTTTAGCCGGAATTAATGGAAATTTTTGCGCCAATGAAGGATTTTGTTTGAAATATTTAGTAGTGAAATGAGTGGTTTGACTTTAATATTGAGCCATATATTGGTAGGAAACATTTATAGTATAAAATGTAAAATCTGTAGAGTTGTGTGTAAATATATATATTGCTTGTGTTTAATGTTATAACCATGGATTTTATTTATTTTTAATTAATTGTTTGATGCATCAATTGATTAGTCATAGACTCACCATTGTACGTTCGCATAATATATTAAGAATATGGTAAAGTCGAATTATTTGTCACATCTTCTGCTATAATGAAATACATTTGAAAATATAATCTTGTAAATTAGCTCCAAAAGCTTTCTAATGTCACCAGAGTCCATCGTAAAGCTCCCTGTCTACCTACACACCTCAGTTGGATTAACAACATTGTAAAATTCGGTCAATCTCTTTCATGTAAAATTAACAATCTATTCATCAACAAATTCATCCAACCACGATGAGGATGTAGCATATATAGTTTTCTCGGGAAAAGAATAAGAGAAAATCTTGATTCTTTTCATCATTTAGTTTAGCTTAGTTCGTTCTGTGCCTTACCCTTTGTTTCAAAGTTTGACTTCGCATTAATTTGATTTATGTTTAGGTTGTGAAATTTCGATTTGGCTTATCAATACGGCGGCAGAGACTGGGCGCCGTGGCGCTAGCATTAGGGAGCCACAGTGCTGGGAAGGCAACAACTGGGCACTACAGCACTAGGATTCCAAAGCCACGGTGCCAAAGGCGTTAGTTTTTGATGCAGTTGTTTCTGACTCACGGCCCGTGGCACTCTGCAACTTGAGGTCGCGGCGCCAGCATTCCAGAGACTCAAACTAAATCTGAAAGACTTTTATAGATAATTTTAGAGTCATACCACGCATTCCCATTGATTAAATTGATTTTTTTTTCCTCATTTTCGACACCGTTAGCTTATATGCTGAAATTTATATATGAAGCTTGTATTTACAGAATTAGTCTTATTTTCCTGGCTACACCGCCAAGATCTAGAAGACTGAAAAAGGTAATTCATTAAGTTTGACTATCTGCAAGTGGACTTTCTTTCATATTTTTTGTTTAATTTTGATATAACGTGAAGGTTATGAATTTCCTGGATCATCAATGTCTCTCGTCTTGAAATCCATGCCATATAATATAGACCATCATCAATCCTCTGTGCATTAAAATGAACTGTTGCTTTATTTTAACTCTCTCTTTGTTACGTTACTGAAAAAAAAATAAAAATTGAACAGTTATTTGATGGAAGAACGAGCGTAAAATATGAATATTAGCTTGAGGCCTCGACACTTTTGGGCACACCACCACGGATGTCCCAATCAGTGAGTTATATCCACATGCACTATCTGTAATCCTCACGACGGACACTAGTTTCATTTCAATAGCCAAAATGGGCTTGCAGTTGCAGATTAGCAGGAGAGCTTGACAATTTTATAGATGAACCAATTTGGGTCACTTTAATCTAAACTGGAAAGCATCTGCTTCAGTATTAATTTACTTATTTTTGTTTTGGGGAAACGTAATGTGATTATGAAACCAGTTTTTTAAGTGGGTAATTGCGCAGGAGATGCTTTGACTTGCATTGGAGCAATTAATGTTTTTCTTATTGTTCTTGTTGAAACCTCTCCACTGGTCCATTAGTGGCTCCGTTGCTGTAAGGAATGTGGCAATTTATTTAGGATGAGGTTCCATGAACACCAAAAATACTTCATCACCCCCTTTCTAAGTACAAACATTATTTAAAGTTAAAAAATAATTATATTCTAAAACAATCCATTATTTAAAGTTTAAAAATAATTATATTCTACCGCAATTCTTTTTTTAATTTCTGAAAATAATGTATATAACCGATATTATTAATTTAATAGGTTGATATTTGATAAGATGAAATATAATATAATTCTTTTAAAAAAAGTTAAGAATCTAAATAATTTATTAATGAAAATATCTATGCAAATCACTTGTCTTTACCAATTTTTAAGAAAAATATGTATGCAAAACCCTGAAGTTCATATGTAGGAGGGGTTCATGCAAGAAGGAAAAAGAAGTCACAAGAATAACTCATTATTAGGAGCTGCGTATGAACAAACTAAAATCCTGGACTTTCTCAGTGGAGTCCTTATAATCAGTCGAGGCTGCTATGATCGCCCCCATTAAACCATGTATCAGATGGTACAAATAAAATTCAGAATAATCAAAACTAGAAAAAGATTGGGCGCATATTTTAGTCATGGATGCGTTTTCCTTTGAGTTCAATTGGATGAAGATCACTATATACATGTGAATTTATCTCTTCTGGTACACCACAAGGGCCAATCCATCCAGCTCCAAGATGATCATCAGTAGAAGAGGCACTTCCACTTGGTCCTCCTTTATCATTATGATAGTAGCGAACATGATGGCTTTGGCTTTTCTCATCCATGGTTAGACAACTGGCTGCTTTTTGTACAAATTGACTAAACTGAGTGCTCAAGTCTTCCAACTGAGGAGCGTCTAGGTCTTGGAACATTGTTTGAACTAACTCCACGTCTTGCAAATATACAAAACGAAGTCCACATCTATTGAATTCAAGACCTGAACCCTAAAATCTGAAGTAAGCCTGAACGTAACTCCAATTCCTCTGGAAATATACTTTATATGGTATAAAGAAAAGCCAGAGATGATTTGATAGAACCAATCTGTCTCCGTTCAAGTAACACTTTTGGCCAAAAGTCATGCACTTTTTCTGATCACCTGAAAGCAAATAGAACTTGCATTTATAATCCGAATTTGGACTAATTGGTTCATCATTGTCTTCAATATACTGCCAAAACCCTGGTGGCCACCGGTCATCGTTCCTTTCTTCCTGTCTATGACACTCTTTGACTCCTAAAGTAGCACAGACAGCCAATCCTAAGAATGTACTATCATCACAACAATTTGGGGGCAGTGGAGTGGTTATTGAATTGCCTGTAGCCTGACATGTGAACCAGTCTGGAATTCCATCTGCTGGCAGAAAAACAACTAGTCTTGGCATGGTTTTAGGGAAAATTGAAAGCTCCTGTAACATTAAGATCTTAATGTTAAAACACACACACAAAGACAGATTAAGAAAGAGAGAGAGAGAGATATATACCTTAAAGAGGATACTAAACCACCACAGGGTATAATTGTATAGCTCTGCATTGAATTTATGGTTGCCTTGTTGCCTCTCAATGAAATTGCTGAACCTTACTAGGATCTCTAGAATCCGGAGTTTTGCCACAAAGAAAAGATGATGTTTTAGCAATGAAAGTGCCAGATCATTGTTGCCTTGATTTTCAACCAATCCAAAACAATTTTGAAGGGAAAATTCACGACAATCTGAGACATGTAATTCCGACGGGCCACTCAATGTTCTCAATGAAGAGCAGTTATAAGTTCTTAGTTTTTCTATACTTGGAGGAAGTTCTGTCAAAACTTGAAGCTTCAGGCAATCTGCCAATTGCAGAGTCTGCAGCTCAGAAAGTTGACTAATGCTTGCAGGTAACTTAACAAAATTGTTCCCAATAAGATTTAATTCTCTCAATGTCGATATGTGGCCAAGATCAGTTGGGATTGTGTCTTCACAAAGATTACAGTAACTCAAATCAAGTTTTGTCAAAGACAATAAACCTGCCAGGGAAGGTAAAACAAAACTTATGGAACTTGAGCCTACAGCAGGCAACAAGGAACTGAACCAATTCCGACGTTTGTGTATTTGTCCCCTACATCCTCGAAATGATAACTTCTTAAGGTTCTTTAAAGTTACAATGGATGAAGGAGGCACTGTTATAACAGTTTTACCCACATCAAGCTCCTCCAAGCATTCAAATTCCCCCAAGTTCTCCGGCAGTTTCTCAACTCTTGAGCAGCCAAGGAGCAAAAGAACTTTAAGCAATCTCCATCCAGATACTATTCTTGGAAGGCTTTGTAGGTTTTCACAGTCTTTAAGATTTAGTACAATAAGCCTTTCAAGGTCACCAATAGAAGGATGTAGCTGAGATAAATTTGTGCAACCTTCAAGATTAAGCTTCTCAAGGTTTGGAACTACCGTGAAATCTGGAGTTCTGGTCAGCTTTCTTGAGTGACTGAGTTTGATGATCTTCAACTTCTCTAGATGCTGTTAGAAACATACATAAGGTATACAAAAAGATAGAGTAAATATCATCTATGAACTTGAAAACATATATGTCCAAAGAAAAAGTTATTTGCAGGAAATAACCATATCACTCTTTCCTTCCAGAGTAGTTCAATGCCACTATGAGAAATATCGAGTTCAATGAGTTTCTCTGCTTTAAAACTTGATGGCAATGACTTTAGTGGGTATCCATGCCATTTGAGAATCCGCAATTCATTGGGAAGAAAATCAAGACCTTTAGGAAGGTGCACATCATGGATTTTAAGTAGTCTCAGATTATTCATCCCTATGAATGCATCAGAATCCACATATATCTCTTTTGATTCAAAAGATTTTCGGTATATGACTTCAACAGCTTCTGTTCCCTATATTGCAACCAAGAAATAGGATAAGAAAAGGAAAAACACTGTAAATTCTCACTAAATAACACAAGAATTTGAAATTACCAATATGATTTTAGTAGTCGCTTACCCTCTTCTTTGTAAGCACATGACATATATCATCATAAAGCCATAGCCTACTACATTTACCAGGCTCTTTTGAAGATACTTGGTGAACAATGGCCCTAGCCATCTCTTGTAGCAAATTGTGGACTTGTAGTCTATTACCAGTGTTGTCAACTGCTATGAGAGATTTATCAATCAAAACTCTAAGTCCAATTTCAGGATAAAAATCACAAGCCTCTAGTATTTCAGTCACTCGATTTAGTTTCTTCAAATTAAACAAACATGCAGTATCTAAAAAAATCTTCTTCTCCATTTCCTCCAAACCATCATAACTTATTTTGAGTACATCAAAGATTTCACTTTTTGGAATTTTGTTAAGCCTTTTGAGTGCACTTGTCCACTCCTTTATACTTCTACCACAAAGATAAGAACCCAAAACTACTAAAGCTAATGGAAGGCCGTTAGCATAGCTTACAATGTCATTAGACAACTCCCAATACCCTTCAGGGGGATGATTTTGGTTAAAGGCTTTCAAACTAAATAGTTGAAGAGCTTCTGTTGTGTCTAAACTCCTGGCCCTGTGTCTTACATCCACATGATGAGCAATTAGCAAATGTTCATCTCTAGTTGTTATGATGATTCTACTTCCAGGTCCAAACCAATCACGATCACCTGCTAATGTTTCTAGTTGCTGCAATTTATCTATATCATCAAGAACAACAAAGACTCTTTTATTTTGCATCCACTTATAGATTCCTCTATGAACACCCAATACATTCACATCCTTCACCATTAAGGTTTGTGAAAGAAGTTGCTCTTGTAAAGATGCTAAACCAAATTTTTCAGAGACCTCTCTAACATTTGAAATAAAGCTGCTACCTTCAAATTGATGGGAATACATATCGTAAATGACTTTGGCAATAGTTGTTTTACCTATGCCACCCATCCCATAAATCCCTATAAAACGAACATCATACAAACCCAGACCTAAACATGAATTCATTTCTTTCAAAAAAGAGCCAATTCCAACCAAGCGCTTAGCAACAGTGGAGAATGAATGGCTCAATTTAGTCCATATATTTTTGACAATCTCTTGTATAAATGCTGCCTCATGCCTGCAAAGAATATAAAGATGACCACCATTTACAAAATTGAACCTAATATGCATAATTAATGTCTCGTAAGAATGTATACGTTCCGACTTAATCTCAACTGCTGAAATCAAATTGATCTAAATGGCGCACAACTTAAAAAGTGACATCATTGATTACTATAATATAGTTTATTCTATATTTGTAGTACATTCTATGTTAGTGGGACAAGATTATAGAGGGGAAGTGAGGACTCTTGATATTTCTAGTTTCAACAAAGTAAAAAAAGATAACATACCAATCCTGTAGATGCCAACCAGATAGATTACCCACTTCTGTCAAAGCTGCTTTCCATTTCTCCAATTTGTCAGCTCCAAAAACCTTTTCATGTTCATCAAAGGCCTTCTCAAAGCTCCCAGTCTGTTTGCGTACCTCAGTTGGATTCACACCATAGAAAACCGGCACAACCGTTTGGCCTTTCGTTTTCATGCATTCAACAATCTTCACAAGTTCGTCCAAGCACCATGACGATGTAGCATAGTTTCTTGAGAAGACAATTATCGAAAATCTTGATTCCTTAATTGCTTTCACGAGCTCTGGTGAAATAGGCTTGCCTATCTCTAGTTTTTTATCATCTTTAAAGAAGATGATCCCTTTTTCTTCCAAAGCTCTGCATAGATGATCTGTGAAGTTCTTACGGGTGTCTTCTCCTCTAAAACTAACAAAGGCATCATATCTCCACCATGGGCGTGAAGAAGAAGCAGAAGAAGAGGCTCCTCCAGGACTCATCAAAGACATTGTTCAAAATTATCAACAACTTTGCGTACCCTTTATTTCAAGGATTTGCTTCGCATGAACTTGATTTATATGAATGAAAACAATTTCGAGGATAGAGCACAGCAAATTCAAGATCAAAGAGGCCATATGTACCGTTTACAGAAACATCACTCGATCAAGAAAAGCAAGCAATTTATAAGTTTGATAAGCTTGCAAATAGATTTTCTTTTATCTAATTTTTGTCCAACAAATTGAAAGTTTATGCTATGGCTTTGCAAATAGATCATTGATCTCTCTTGAAGTTTGGCAAAATTACAAGAACTTCCAGGAAGTTAGAGAAATAAAACATAAGAATGCCTAAATTACCTCATTTTGGCTCCCCTTTTCGCCTCTGACAATAGCTGAAGACCAATGGCTAATCGGAATCCTGTTGATAACTGTCGTGGAATTCTTCAACAGCAATACTGAGAGCAAGGAAATCGCTAGAAGCTTCCTTTTCGTTTAGTTTAAAAAATGAGATTAAAAATCTTACTTTCGAAAAGACAACATTGCCCTTTTGTAATGACTTCGCAGAATCTCAAAGAAGTCTATTAATTCTAATTCAAATGACTAAAATCTTACAAGTCTCCATATAAGGGAATATATATATATATATATATATATATATATATATATATATATATATAT
>JANLJB010000590.1:0-15725 GCA_026212285.1 Bursera cuneata
TATACAAATAATTTATAATTTTATATAAATAATATTTATAATATTTCAAAAACTTAATTAAAGGAATAATATATGAATTGTATAATCAATCAAAGTTTTTTTACTTTAATTTAATATCAAAAATTAATATTATAATTTCAAAATAGACATATATCTATACAATAATTTAAAATTTATAAAAGCATATTAAATAAATACATGTAAAATAAAATAAATTTATAAGTATAAAATATATTTATTAAATTCAATAAATATTAATTGTAAAAAAATATGTTTAATATAGTATATCAACAAGTATAATAAAAATAAAATTAATTCAATAATTGATAGAAAAATAATACAATTTTATAGGTTGCAAACACATAAGAACAATTTTATACTTTTAAATTTTTTATAAGGATAAAAATATAACTTTTTATATTTTAGAATTCTCCAAAAGTAAGAAACATTTTATTTTTAGAATTCCTTATAAAATCAAATTATTTATACAACAACTAATTTTCAAAGCAGTTTCAAAAGTATTCTCAAACATCTTATATTCTTTTATTTTTACAGCAGAAACCATCCCAAACTGGTTGTAATTTTTTTTTTCAAATACCACCTTGGCTAGCTCTCACATTCATCCACTTATGTGTTGAGTTATCTAATTGTTGAGTGGTTTTACTCGACAATTTGATAACTTATTTGATATTTATTTAGTTTTTTAGCAATACGTGATAAGTATCAAACAACGTGTCCAATAGGTTCGGCAACTTGACACTTAGTACATTAAGAAAATTAGGATTTGATTAGTTAATAATACTAAAAAATTGCATTTTTTATATAGTTTTTCTAATAGTAATTCTATATATACAACCATCTAATATAACCAATTTCATACAACTTAGGTTAACAAAATATCATTAAATGAATAAAAAATGATAATAGATAAAAGAAATTATATATAAAAAAATCTTCCTTTAGTTAGAATAAAATTAAAACTTCACTTATTTTGCTGCAGAAGTTGAGCAGCTTGTTCCTGGTTTGGTTTGAGTGGAACTTGCTTTTTTGGGTCATAAAAACATGATAAATATGTGAATTTTACTTAGTTTTCTTGTCTTTGCAAACGAAAGAGCATGAGCTAAAAATGAAGTTTTTAAATGTTCTTTCTTTTATGGCTTTGAGTGAAGCTTGCTTATATTGTTTTTAGTTTGGCGTTTCATCAGCCACTATGCATGCATGCATTGGGTGTTGGCATTCAGCTCGGTGATTGGATCTAATGGGCTGCCATTGGCGTTGGGTAAGCGGTGGTTGGTGTTTGTCTCTGGTGACTGGATTGAGTGGAGATGTGGGTGGGCAATATGCGGCTGGATATGATTTGTTGTTTTGTAGTGGATTGTTTGGGTTGGACACAGGCAGTGATTAATTGTTGAGCAACACCCGATTCTTTCTCTTTTAGTTTGAATGAGATGTTCTAGAATGAATAATAATGTAAAGTAGTTGAAGAGATTTGAGAATCCATAATTATTTTTTCTATAACAGTCAGAATCAATGAAATTGAAACTGCAAAGATAAGACTCGAAATCAATGAAAATGAAGCCAGAAAACGTTGTTGTCTTTTTATTACTTATGTTTGATTTGGATTGTGTTTTGGAGAGTTTACAATTTTTTGTGTTTTTTCTCTAAACGGAGACTAACGGTTAGGGGTTCCGTGATGTTTTAAAAAACTCGTGGGGCTTTAATGCTAGTCAATATAAAAGCGGGTCGGCTGTAATTCCCCTAATCCAAACTATTCTTTCCAAATAAAATAAGTATGAAAAACATAAGTGGGCCCATAAAGTCACATGATGTGCTACATCCGTGGCCACGGTAGTCAAAGGCAGTAGTGGACTTGCGTTGCCGACGCAATCTTAAGCTCTGTCCAATTCTCAAGATTGGGCTTCTCGTTTAAGTACACTTTCAATGCTCTTCCCACTTCACATTTAGTCATTGCTTTGTTGATAGCTAACAAGACCAAGTACCTGTGCATTCACTAATTTCGAAATAAATATTCCAATATGATTCAATTTTTTTTTTTTTTTTCACGAAATTGGAAAAAAATAATCAGAACTTATATACAAGTAATAGACAACAAACAGCAATTCAGGACGACCATTTAACTGTAGTTTACATGCATTACCTTCAAAGAAGGTTACTTGGCTTTTGTTTGTTATATTTTAGTAAACTTTAATTAATAATGCTAGTCACCTAAGACAACAGTTGTGAGAATTCATAGGTTATGGAAGTGTTTTTCTTTTTTCATGCTGTCTGGCGCATCTCAATTATCATATTTCCTAATAAGTACACCAGCCAAATTGCTATAATCAGTTTAAACATATCTACTGTTGCATAGCTAATTTCTTGTCAATCCTATGCTAGGGCAGCTACCTCCATCAGAAAGTCAGGTATAAGCTTCTTGGATGAAGAAAATGATTTGATGTTTACTGTCAAATGATCAGCCTTTGTCTATAAATACCTCTCAGTGCTGCTTATTTAACACATAAGTGATAAGAGTTTCCTATATTTTTCATTGCCCTTATCATTCAAGTATAGATTAGATTGTAGCTAGCATAGAACATTTAGATTAAGTTTTACTTAGAATAATGTCTTTCATGGGAACTCAAGAGAAATATTTTGATTACTCTCAAAGGGCGCAATGGCTGAGGGCCGTTGTCTTGGGAGGCATGGAAGGGTTAGTTTTCACAACATCATTGATGATGGGTGCAGAAATGGTTACAAAGAAAAGTACAGGTGCAAGTGATCATAAGGCTATGCTCATCACAGGCTTACTGGGTTTAATTGTTGGATCTTTGAGAATGGCGATTGTAGAACTTGTTTCTGTCTATACCCAAGTTGACACAGTAGCATTTCAAGCAAAAAGGGACCTGGAAATGGGACGAGGTTCCCAGGTGTGGGTGGTCCCAAGCGCAACTCAGGTGGCGGTGTTATCTTCTCTAGCATATTTGTTCTGGGGCACAGTGCCATTGCTAGCAACTGTGTTCATAAGGGATCAGCATGCAAGATATTCCATTGCCATCATCGCAGCTTCTTGGTCATGGGTGGCGTTGGGAACAATTGGAGCTGCACTCGGAAAGGCTCCCATTCCAAGGTCTTGTGCAAGAGTCCTGGTTGGTGGATTGATGGCAGTTTCAATAATGTGGGGAAAATCCAAGATTCTTGGCTATATCTTCAGACTGAATGTCTAGTTTAGTACTTTTGAGGCTTGTAATTGATTTATCAGTTGTGCCTCTATAATAGAAATAGAAGCTTAAATCCTGTGTTATGGTCACATTATGTTAGCGTCCAGATATAGTTTCATAACATAGATGTACCATAAATAAGACTTTACAAGATGAGTTTGAATAATGATTATGGATGTATATCATTTAAAGTGTTTCCTTCCAGTATACTATACATATTTATATATAATTGGAAAATGGAAGAGACATATTGTATCTTAATTTATATTTGCATGTTATTTTATGACAATAAGAAGAAAACCATATATATATATATTTTGGTTATTCATGTCAATATATAAGTCTTCTGAAGAAATTATATAACTGAGCTGTTAGATTCATCAGTCCATTTATGTATAACTGATTACTTGATTGATAATTCCTATCTCAATCAAGGAGAAAGAAAATTAAGTTTAAAACTTAAGAAGGATCAATAATCGAAAATCTTTGTTCTATAAAACTTAAGGGAAGTTTATTTATAATTTCAAAACATTTAAAAAAAAGACAATTATCTAACTAATTATGTTTGTTTCTAAACACATTTTCTAAATATTCGAGATTTATATTTTTTACAAATAAACAAATTTTCACGATAATATTTTATTTGGGAATAATGCCTAGTTTTGGGGTGGGCCGATTTCTCACAAGATTGCAAGCCCACATTAGCATAATTGGATCATGTCGAAACCCGACCCAACTCGAACACAAATCTAAAACATAAATATCCTCTTAATGCATAGCACCAGAGCAGCAATGAAGATGGGTTCAGTGACACTGACTTTCTCTTCAATCTTCACGAACAGTTGCCGGAGAGGTGCGCCCTTGTCCCTCTTGCGTAGGATGGCACCATTCCATGGTTCTCGTCTCAAGATGAACCATCGCAACAACGTTGTGGTGCATTTATGTTCAAGTAAGAGGTCGTTAACTCGTGAATCCGCGAAACTCAATGTTGCCACTCCAACTGCAACTTCTTCTTTAAACGGGTACTCTAAATTTCACCTTTTTGTTTCATTTCTAGGTAAAAATTTGTAACTTTTTGTTTCTGTGAACGAAATTTGTTAACTTGTAGCTTTCACGTTGTTTGGTTGCTGAGAAAGTGGAGGGAAAAGAAAGAAAGAAAGTGAAGTTTGGAACTTTATCTTTTGATAACTGTCGTTGCTATGTGAATTAGTACTTTTTGTTCATTTTGGTTGTGTTATGGAATTCCTTGGCGTTTCATGTTGTTTTCAGAACTGAAGATTATTTACCACGTTTAATAGTTTGGGGTATATATATGTAATTCAATGTTGTACTTTTGTGAAATCCATAAATAATAATATTAGTGTTAACTAAGCACAGTGAAAAATGTGAACTCAAAAGAGAGGTTTATGCATTCTTCCCAACATATTATCACAGGGCTTCACATTAGCAACTTCTCATAGCTCTATGATATGATTTCCTAGGGCATCTAAAGCCGCTCTGTTACACACATTATGTATTAAGCTTGTCTTTCTTGCTTGTATTACCACTTCGTCGTGGTAAAACTTGTATGTATTTATCTTTTATTTATTTATTAGTGAGTAATGTTTTAGGTCAGTGACTTTAAAATTATGTTGTTTCAGCTATCCTGAATATCATCGTTTGCTTCCATGTCCCTCACAAAATAGTCCACCAAGAGTTGAACACTTAGTTGTGTCTGAAGGAGGACCTGTTCTGGAATACATCTGTAGAGCACTGGATCTTCCTCCTCTGTAAGTGCTGCTTTGTTATGATTTTATTAGTCTTAAATTATGTTGAGGCTTATGGTTTTTAGATTTTGATGCTTACCTATTATTAATCAGGATGGAGTAATATGTCATTCTTTGAAGATTTGTTGCAGATCTCATCCATTTTGGAGCTGTTTATTATGCCCTTGTATGCCCACAGCCTCCTCCAAGTGCAACCCCGGAGCAGATTAGAATATTTAAAGAAGTAACAGATCCATCAGTTCTCAGTAAGAGACCTTCTATCAAGGGGAAAACAGTACGAGAAGCACAAAAAACTTTTCGTATAACTCATGTTGACCAATTTGTTGAAGCTGGAACGTACTTACGTGTGCATGTACACCCAAAACGCTTCCCAAGGTAGAACACACTGTATAATAGGCCTTTTTGTTTTTGATTGGCATTATAAATTTTAACATCTGAATTTTGTTCAGGTGCTATGAAATTGACTGGAAATCAAGAATTTTAGCAGTGGCCCAATCCTATGTGGTTTTGGACAAGCCTGCTGGGACATCAGTATGTAATCAATCTACTAATCTGTTCTGATGCATGCTGCTCTCAACAATGTTATGCAAGATGAGTAGTATGGTAGTAGGGAACTTTGGTAGTTAATATTACTCTTATCTTAAGTAAACAACGTGATAGTTTCTACTAGAGTTGGAAGCAACATATAATTTTCTCTCTTTTATGCTTTGATATGTGCAAATAATTTTTTTGTGATATTGATTACATAATTACTTAAATGAAGGCCTGACTTTCTGAAGATGTTTAAATTTATAATTTTTTTGTGAGTTTGTAATTGCTTTCTGTCTTGTCAAATATTGCTTATTGCATTTATGATTTTTATCAACCTTGATAAGGTAGGAGGCACTACAGACAACATAGAAGAAAGTTGTGCAACATTCGCAACTCGTGCCTTGGAGTTGACTAGTCCACTTAGGACCACCCATCAAATTGATAATTGTACAGAGGGCTGGTATTGTGATCCTGTAGAATTACAACTGTTGTTTTATCATTATTGTTATCAATATAAAAAATCATTTTTGGTCAATAATTCTTCTGCAGTGTTGTGTTAGCTAGGACTAAAGAGTACTGCTCCGTTTTCCATGGAAAAATCAGAGTAAGTTTTAATTTCAATTCGTAAATTGATTTCTTTGATGTCTTTCTCGCAAAAGGGCACTGTGTAATAACTCATTGTATCAAACTGTGCTCTTTAGGGTTTGCCCTTAATATTCAATAAAGTATGGCAAAAACTGTTCATTTATTTCTTTGTATTATTTCGTTTTATTTTCATCCCCCAGCGTTCTTTATCTTGAAGTTATATGTTTTATCTTGCACTAGGAAAAAAAAGTGAAGAAGCTTTATCTTGCTCTGGCTGCTGCTCCTGTGCCAGTTGGAATAATTACACACTATATGCGTCCAATTAATATGGCTCCAAGACTTGTTTCAGAAGGTAAGAACTTCAAGCTTTGCAATGATTATTGGAAATTGGTCACAGCTTTGAAGAGTTTTCTTTTATAACCTTGAAGTTTGGTGGACCTGTACACTATGCTGGTAAATTCTTCAGTAGACTTGAGACCCTTGGCATGTATTTTAACAAGAGATAAGCTCTGAAGAAGTAAACAAATATCTGGATAAGGAAATTATAGGCCTCTACGCTCTCATGACACAACATAAAAATTTGGATAATTTTCTTTTTCTTTTAAGTGGTGATTCTTTTCTGAGTTTATTTATTAACTTATTGTATAGTCCATCAGTTATTCCCTTCAAAAGTATTGTATAGTCCATCAGATATTCCCTTCAAAACTTTTATCTTATACCTACTGTAATGTGATAGGTCACGTAACAGGAAATTTAAGTTCACAGTTCACTTGCTTAAGACATTCTTTTGGAATTTCTGTGGTTAAACAAGAACTCTTTCCATCTTATCTGGCTATGAAACATGGAATCAACCCAAAAGTTTTATGACATACAGATTTTATTAGAGGATGGCACCTATGTCAACTTGAGGTTATGGAATGTAAGAAGGTTCCCTGGCCAGATACTGCTATTGAAGAGAAATATTGTATTGAAGACTCTGGATGGCCCTTGAAAGATTATGCATATGAGTGTAAAATCAACCTGTTGACTGGTCGGACTCATCAGGTGCTTAGGCTGTCCCATTGTTGCCAAACTTTTTCTGGTTTCTGATTTTTATTTTGATTTACAGTTATTAAGTCATACATTTTAGAATTTTCTTCTGTGTTTTTTAAAATTTCATTTCTTCACTTTTAGGCAGAGTAAAATGGTGGTTATGCTTGCAATTACTTTTCCCTATACTTCCGTATGTATGCGTTTAATTTTTAGCATGTCAGTTAATGTGACCTTTTGACTTAATGAGGGAAGACTCATTATTCTGAAGTCTAAAATATCAAAAGCAGAAAATTTCGGTAGTGTAGGGTTTGAGAGTTTATTCAAAATATTTAACAAGGTTTATCTTTGAAAACAGAAGAAAGTGGGTGACTCGATGGTAACATTATGCTGAAAGTAGGAAACATTAAAAGAAAGTAGTACGCTTATTCTAATGGCTTGATTTTCAATTCTTTGATCCAAGTAATAAAACCATGTGTAGCATGTAAAAATGATGTCTGCAACTTGCAATCATAACTATGTTATTTCATAAGATTCTATTGCAAAGGGAGAGTTAAAATGAAAAATGACTTCTACTTTCTAGCTATAAGAGGAAATTAACCTCTTACACAATAATGAAATGTATGATGCAGGTACGGGCACAATTGGCTGCTTGTGGTGCACCAATCGTGGGTGACTCAATGTACATGCCAGCTGCCATTGCAGAGATGTCTAGTCCTGGACTTAATCCCTTTGGCAAATGCCCAAAAATATATTCCGCTGAATATGGTAAGGAAATGGCTATTATGGAATGGGTTTCATGGCATGGAAAGGAGCCAAGTGTTGCAATTGGTCTTCAAGCATGTCAAATTTCATGGGATGATGGTGAACATTTTTACGAGGCTGGATCTCCTTGGTGGAGATGTATGTAAGTTTAATTTAGGTCTGTAGGATGAAGATTGACAATTAATTCCATTATTTTCCATATGTGAAGGTAAGGCCGGTATCTCATATTGCCTTGTTACAGTTGTGGCTTCAGTTGGCAAGCATTTTCTTTTTAAGCTGTTGGTAATATTAAAGATGATGCATCTTATGTGTGCAGGCGTAGCTTGTCAAAAGACAGGATTCAAACTAACGACAAATTAAAATGGGAGCATTTTCAACGGTGTTGTAAAGAGAAAATAGACATGACCGGTGGTTAAAGGAGAAACTTGATTTATTATTTCTTTTGACAAAGGAACAAATTTTGATTTACCAAAAGGCAATGAAAACTTACTTTTTATCTTTCAACATCTCAATCAGTGTATCTTTCTTAGCAATTGATCCATCTTTATTGTTTCTTTAACCTTATTTATGACAAATGTGATTTGTGATGATACATAGGATGACTTTCTAGGAACTACCCTTAGTATGTTATCATAGATTAATTAATGACCATTAGTTCAGTTGCTTTTCTGTGTTGCATTACTTTTGATGTAATGCATGATAAAAGTCCTTGTTTGTTGACTCTACTAGGTTTTCACCATAATCAATCCTCAGTTTCTCATTGCTTTTGTGAGCAACCGTGCAGCATAGGATGAACAGTCTAGTTTCTCACTCTTTGTTGAAGCAGTGTGTTTATTTGACTTCGGCTGTTATATATTATCCGATATCGGCACTTACTACTTGATACTACCTGATACATCTAGCTTACGAGAAGCACTAGTTAAGCGGGAAAAAAGTTATTTCTTTATGTAATTCATATTAGTTATGCTGCTTTGCAAAATGACAGAACTTTCCATTGGATATCACGGAAGGTACAGCGTTCTAGAATGCTGATACGGCTCCAAGCAATAGATCAGTAAGATAGGATAAAACAGCAAACAAGAAAAAAACAGAGTAGCTGTAGCTACCCTGATCTGGAATTAAGAAAGCAATAGCAAAAATAGTAGGAAATACAATTATCGAGTTCGAGACCCATCCTCTCTACCAAATTGATTCTAAATACACTCCAAATCCAGGAGCCGTCCCTGCCCATTATTCTCTCAACTCTAACTAACTCTGCCAAAATAACAGAATCTGCCACATCAGACTATAGTAATTAGCCCCTACAACCCCTCCTGGAATTTAGCCTTCTTATGCCTACGTGTATAAGTGTACCGAATCTGAACTTGAACTCAACTTGTTTCATCCGTACTTATTGTAGATTGCAATGTTTATTATTCTGTTGAGCACATTTTATGGAGTGAAGACCGCGGGAATCCTAATACCGGGGGTGATCTGGATTATGACCTTGTGTCTGGGATTTGATTATCATATGCTTTGCAATGAACTGTTTGTACCAAGTTGCTGATAACTTCGGAGTCCTCTTCAACGTGGCATAATCAACATGGTGAAGTCCGAACCTTACTGTATAGCCAAATGCCCATTCGAAGTTGTCTAGCAAGGACCAGGCGAAGTATCCCCTAACATTTGCTCCATCTCTGTTTAAATAGGAAGGGAAGAGCACAGAAATAATAATTAACACAAAGGATTGCAAAGTCTTGATTTGCTATAATAGACTGCCTTATGTTACGATTGTTCAAAGTAGTTACAAGCTAGCAAATTTTCACCTCACTGCGTTTAACAGCGCAGCTAAGTAGTCATTCATATATTCAACTCTTTTGACATCATTGAGAAACCTCTCGGTACTGTTGGAATCTTGAGAAAAAACCTCTCCAAAGCCTGCAAAAGAAAAGGCGATACATTTATAAAACGATATGGGTCATTTGTTTGGAATTCTGCGAGTCTCTTACCATTTTCTGTAATGAACATAGCTATGTTATTGTATCTCTCTTTCACATAATTTACCATCTTCTCCATTCCCACTGGGTAAATATTTTGCCACTCCAATGCAGTCTGCACAGCAAAAAAGCATCAGCAACTGATTTTATGCAACGAAGTTGTTGTCTTTCTTATAAATTTAGGTTGCATACAGATTGTCCAATGGGGACACCATTTCTTTCGCTACTTTGTCGACAAAATCCCTCTGTCCTTGTAGCTCCTCGTCCACTTTCACACACAGAAGAGATACAGTCCTGAACATAGTAACTGGTATAGTGATTGATGCCAATAAAGTCCAGCCCCATCTTCAATTTCTCCTTATCCTTGCTCGAAAACACTGGTAATATAGATCCTAAAATTGTCTTCATCTCCGCAGGATATTCTCCAAAGATAATTGGGTCTAAAAACCTGAATTGAACCAATATTTTTCAAGTGTTATTACAACTTGACGATAAGTATGCATTATGCATGTCCAGTGATGCGAAACCATTAACTGAAGAGTTAAGAATTAACCAGTTCATGAAGAAGGATTGACTTCTTTCTGCTGCTAATTTGTCTGCTGTGGAGTTGCTGATGGGTTCAAACCATGCAGCATGTAAGACAATCCCAATGCTACCTCCTTGATCTTTCTGGATTTTGAACGACACAGTAAAGGCTTACTCTAAAGAAATAAAGTGGTCTTGGTGTTCATTTCAGTTAAATTACTGTTACTACCTGGTATTTGGTGCGGTATATATGGACTGCAGTTGCATGTGACAGGATGATATTATGAGCTGCTACAAAAGGCTCTATCTCTGAATTTCCCTGACTGCAATTTCCAAATGGGGTTGAGCAACGAGATGGAGGAAATTCACCTCTACGATAACCAAGGATGACTTGGTAGTTAGGCTCATTGAAGGTGACCCAATATTTCACCCGGTCTCCGAAGGATTTAAAACAAACGTCTGCAAAATATCCAAAATCCTCCCTGGAGTAAAAGGCGGGTTAACAATTGAAAATCAATGATTTGTTCCGATATAATGTCAGACTCTGAATAGACAATAGAAAATAGAACAAAATCTCTACTTACTGAGATTGAGGGCTTAGCCAAGCTCCATATTTATCCTCAATTTCTTGAGGACTATCAAAATGAGTCAATGTTACAAATGGTTGAATTCCTGTAAGTTCCCAGTTGAGAAAATGAAGCCAGGATGGGAAGTTTTAGACAGTGACATTCATCAATTATGGTTAATCAGAGAAGAAAGAAGTAAACCTTTCATTAGGAGAGCGTCAATGAGCTTGTTATAGAAGCTGATGCCAGCCAAATTAACATCCCCAAATCTCCCTTCTGTTATATTGCATAAAATCTTAGGTAAACATCAAGTGTTGGTTCCATTATTAATTTCTGAGCAGAACGAAGTTTTTACAGGCAAATGGGAAACGGGACGAATACTCACTAGGCAAAATTCTTGCCCATGAAATTGAAAAGCGATAACTGTTGACTCCAAGGGATTCCATCAGATCAATATCTTCCTATTTTATTATTTGAACCCACATCAGAAATTTCCTACAAAATCTCATGCTACGCATGGCCAAATTTTCAGCAAGTTTGGAACCTGATACTTGACTACGATTATTTCCTGGTAAGTTAAATCTCTTCCAGTAATTCACTAATACTAATCGAACTCATAAGGCCACTTGGTGGATGATCGATAGACAAGTTATTAAATAACTTTAAGACATTATTGTGCTTGTGACAAAAACATATATGCATTATGATTAGCTTTATCTCTTAGGTGAAAAGAGTGAGTTGAAGATATAATGGTTGTGTTTCCAATTTGTGTCTAGGTGGGAAGCTAATGGCATCGACAATAAAGAGGAAGACACTAAGAAATGTTCATCCTCTTTATTATCTTCTTAAGGAACCTTTAGAACTTCACTACATTAAAATATAAGGCAATATCTTGACTTTTTGAAAAATAATATGAAATGATTAATGATAAGAACAAACGGAAGATATGCATGGGATTCTGGGGGCACCAGATTCTATATGAACAGCTGGACTTAAATGGACAAACTACAATTTCCATTTAATATTATTGGTTAATTGAAAAAGCCAAATTTTCAGGGTCATATTTAGCTGCTAAACTACGCCAAATAATGCTCAATCGATCTGTCACCTTTTAGTTTATCATTTTCTTCAAATTTTATTTAATGGACGAAGATCTATAGATATATAACAAAGTGGAGCCAGTATAATACCAGATAACGATGATAATGATCCGCAGCAACATCACCATTGCTACCATCAATTATGTTTCCTGCAAAAATATCCAATATTATATTGTTAATTATTTCTCTGATTCTCTTTCTTCGTGTTTAATGATTAAAATGTGAGAATTCTTTGCATGAATTATTTTCTTTCTTTCTTTCTTTCAAAGATCAACATCATAACTCTTTCGAAAAAATAAAGTTACTGTAAAAGTTGATAAAAATTTGTGAGATTTTATAATTTAAGTCAAAGCTAATTAGCTCAAGGTCTTATGGAGAGTAAGGAATAAATTTAAAAGAATATATATATACACTGGTATAGATGTTGAGAAGTAATATCATGAAAAGCAGTCTTGTTGTTTTGTAAAAGTAGGCCTCCTATTAACATGCAAGTTAAAATTTTACAAACGTTTGCAGTTTGATCTGATTGATGATATTCATATCAATAGATGGGAAGAGAATACATTCTTCTCACCAGATTTGTGGGTAAAAACATCCCAGTTACTCAAACCTTTACCTTCACTCAGGTATGCGCCTTCAAACTGCAAAAAGTTCAAGAAGATTATAAATAAATTCTGCATATTGTTTTATATATTTGAGCAAGCCTCGAAGTTTTATTTTCTCATTTAAATCCTCGAAGTGTTGAAAGTGACGTACATGATCAGTGTTACTGTTTCTTGTGTGTGAAATGTAAGACAAATGAGAGTAGAGTAAGAGAAAGGTTGACTGATCAGAAAATTAGATAAACCTGATATGAAGAGGAGGCAGTTCCAAAGAAAAAGTTGGGAGGAAATGGAGATGGATCCATGCTTTGTTTCTGAGTTATTGGATCAGAAGATATGAAGAGAGGTGACAACCATATCTCTAAGACAAAAAGAGCTAGAGGGACTGTAGAATGCTTCATGGCAGTGCACCTACAACTCTCTGCTTGACTCGTATGATAAATGGTAACCCTTCAATGCATATATGCGTATGCTATACAACAAAGGAGTGGAAAAAGTTACTTTATATATATATATATATATTTTTTTTTTTATATTTATCATTTGCTAATATGTGCCTTTTGCTTGTGGGTTAGAAATCGAATTGTGAGGAGTCAGATCATACATACAGTTTACCTCCATGTAGTTATGATACACTAAAATAATATACATATTTCATCGGGTGATCTCATGATTAATCAAAAATGTTATTGTTGATGGCATTACTCTGTATTAGCTAGAGTCGAGACGTGGCTTTTCCCTTCAACGAGTTTAGCATGAATCAACCAATTACTGACAATTAGGTAAAAATAATCCACATTTTAATAAAAAGGCTAGATTCATCTATTTAATATTTCTATATTTCTATTTCTTTAGGGGCATTTGATGCTTCTCTGTACTTTTACTAAAAGATGTAATCTTTGATTTAATATATCTATATATATATATTTTTTTTGTTATGGGCAGTTTACTGCTTAAAGTACTTCAGCAGTGTTCAGGAT
The DNA here is from genome assembly GCA_026212285.1 of Bursera cuneata. Lineage (NCBI taxonomy): Eukaryota > Viridiplantae > Streptophyta > Magnoliopsida > Sapindales > Burseraceae > Bursera > Bursera cuneata. Next base: position 13,644 of record JANLJB010000590.1, read on the forward strand.
AAGATAATATATATGTAAGGGGATAAGGGCATATTTCCTGAAATGGCTACATGGCTTCTATCACCACAACCACTAGCTCACTAATTATTCATTGTTGGGTCTCTTTGAGACTTCTACCAACATGTAGGCCCTAAAAATGAATAATTTCTTTGATTAATTAAGCTAATTGCTTGGGAGAATTGATTCCTATCATCATATCATCTACCTTTCAAATTTGGAAGAAAGATAAAGAAATAGAAAATTCTTACTCCACCAAAAAATTAATTATACAGTAGTATAGTATTTTCTTTTGTTGGACATATCAACACTATGCCTCCTCAACGTTTTCCCAGGAGTGAATGCGAATCTGCCCACAACTGAGAAGTTATATGTTGAAGGTTTTGAGGGTGCACAACAAATCTAAAGATTACCTAAAAATAGTGGCTAGAAGTTGCATCTGATTGATGTGTAAATCGCAAGCTCATAATTTAGCATTACAACTGTGCATGAATAGAACTACTTACACCTGTTGGATTTGAAGGACTCCAACTATTAGTTTCATATCATTAGAACATGAATAGAACTCAGCATCTATATGGAGTAATTGCTCCAAATTAGGTTTCCAATCATGCCTTGGCGCTGGAACTTTTGCGGGCTTCATGGTTAGCAATGAACTGTTTATACCAAGTTGTTGATAGTCTTCGAGTTCTCTTGAGAGTGGCAAAATCAACATGGGGAAGTCCACACCTTACTGAATATCCATATTCCACTCGAAGTTGCCAAGCAAAGAGCAGGCAAAGTATCCTCGTACATCTGCTCCTTTTCTAATCATATTGTTAAATTTTGTATAAATTTGTTAGCTTTCTCAAAATATCAATCCCAAATTCAAATTAAAGATAATGGAGAACAGGAACATTACCGAAAGGATTGCAGTTACATGTTTGTACCTTGATGTGGTCAGTTGTCACTATGATATAGAGATATTTAAGAACACAATGCAATGGATTGATGAGAATGAATTAGTATCTCATTGCTGTTGCTAAGGCATCTAAGTAGCTGCTCATGTACTCCACTCTCTTGATATCATTGACTAGAATTTCAGTGGAGGAATTGGGATTGAACTTTTCGGCAAATCCTTCAAAACCGACCAAAGAATACGGAAATTAAATTCGAAGAAGCGTGTGGCCAAATGTTAAAAGGAACATAGTTGTACTAACCATTTTCTGTGATATACATTGGAAAGTTATTATACCTCTTCTTTATATATGCTACTATTTTCTCCATTTCTTGCGGGTAAATATATAGCCAGTCGGAGTCGGTCGACGTTGGTAAAAAGCTTAAGTAATGAGCTAAAAGAAGAGTATATTATAGAGATACATAATAAACTGAGATAACATACATGTTCTCCAATGAAGACACCGTTCTTTTGTACAGTCCAAAGTGTGAAGCCTTCTGTCTTGGAATTTCCCGGCCCAGGTTCACATTCTGAAAAAAATGCAATGCTTTATAGAGAAGCTGCTATGATGGTTGATGCCGATGAAGTCTATTTTATTCCTCAGCTTCTCCAGATCAGATTTGGAAAATACAGGCAAAATAAGTCCTAGAANTTTCATACATTTCTGCAGGATTTTTTCCAAATATAATTGGATCTAAGAACCAGCAGTGCTTCTTCATATGGGTCAGGGGGTACGTTACATGGATTTTTATGTGATGAAAAAGCTTACCACTCACCAGTTCATACAGAAAGCTTGAGCTCTCTCAGTAGCTAATTTTTCCTCTAAGAAGTTGCTGATAGGTTCAAACCAGATGGTACTTACAACAATTCCGATGCTACCTCTCTGTTCTTTCTGATATTTATCAACGTCAAGGTTTAGAAAAAAAGAATACCAACATCAATACCTGGTATTTTGTTCAGTTAATATTGACAGCAGCTGCATGGGATAGGATAATGTTGTGGGCAGCAATAAAAGGCTCTCTCTCTGAATCCCCATTACTACAATTCCCAAAGAAGCTGGAGCATCGAGATGCATGGTGAATCCCTGATCTTTAGCCACGAATGACTGCAACATTAGGCTCATTAAATGTGGTCACTGTCTCCAAAGT
>JANLJB010000593.1:0-11403 GCA_026212285.1 Bursera cuneata
TATATATATATATATTGTTATATCAGATTGACAAATTAAACTATCCTTTTGATTCTTACCTGCATAATTGATTACAAATTAGTTTGGATTCTCGAAATATTTTTTTCTTGGAGCAAAATTTATTTCCTTTCAAATTGTTCTTTACATTACTTCTATAACCGATCTTAAATGGCCTAAATTCTTAATCGTATTGAAGGAAAATTGCATTAATTTTAACGATTTTTTTTTCTTAACATCATTTGCTCATGCATCAACTAATAAATATGAATTCAAGATACTAATTTGTCAATAATTATAGCATCTATCCTATTTCTGGCTATCATATTTATTACAAAGGGTATGAATTAACTTAAGGAACGACTAAACAATTAAATATATATGGCAAGAACCCTCACTCAAAATGCATAAATTAACGCAATGTTATACTTACAAATTATTTGTACAAACTTAATTGTATAAATTAACTAATGTAACATTATTGTATGGTTACTACATTATCCATCTTAATTAATATAATTTATTATTAGTATTTACTTATCTAATCAAATCATGTCACATCGATTTATACCTTTTAGTTTGTATTAATAATTTTTAACTTTAGTATTACTCATAAATTAATTAAAATCTTTACCAAGTAACCTTAATTTTTAGACTGATGGAAAGATTGGCTCTTATAATTATAGGTTTGAAGGCATTGGCTTGCCCTATTTAATTTGTCTATAAATCAAAAGAAGCAAAACAGAATTATATTTGAAGCTTCTAGATAAAATCAAGGTTTTATATAAATGATTTCTTTCTTTAATATGCTTCAAATTAAAATTGATTAAATTTTTAGTGGTTGCTTGTCAATTAATTCAATCGATCATTTTCTAAAATAAAAAAATTATAGTTTTATATATTGGTATTAGGATTTTGATAAGCTAAATCTATTAATTATTACAATTTCCACTTTATCATTTTGCCATACAATAATTTTAGAAGATGAAAAGGAAGTCCAGTCCTTTTTTCTTCTTTTCTTTTTCATATTATTGCCCCACTAGAATTGAAACAAAAGCTAGGATCGATATAGAAAGAACAAGAACTAATAAAGATAAAGAAGCTTCATCAATGGAGAAACTTCTTTTTCTTTTTTGTCATTTTCATTTCCTGATCAAGAATACATATATTCTTCAATAAAACAAATTTAATTAATTGCTAAGTGCCCTAGCTAATTAATGCATCCATATATGATAACAAAAAATTTCTTATAAAATAAAGAAACTTCATCAATGGACAAACTTCTTCGAAATTTCATTCAACCCCCATTTCATGCATCATTACCAAAAAAGATTTTGGATGCATATATAGCAGAGTTATCTGATCTTGTGCAAACTTACACACAAACACAAAGTGACACAGTTTAGATGCATAGCGGTGCAACGTCTAGCTAGATATGCTAATGGATATATAATTACGCTGTTTTTTAATGGAGATAAGCCAAACAAGAAAGAGACACACATAAAATTCCAGTGAATTCCTTGGAAAAGTTTTGTCACTTCCCTGAGAAAATTAGAAAAGAAAAGAAAAAAAAAGTTGATCTTTTAAGCAGAAAAAGTTGGGGTTATTAATTGGTATGAATTGATCTCTTTGTGTTTGTTCTTGATCAGTTTGTTTTCTTTTTCCAATACCCCATATGCTTGCTTACATACATACTTTTCTCTATCTCACTTTCTTTCTTTCTTTTTATTTCTTTCATATTATGATTCTTATTCTTCTCCAATGAGAAAAAATATAAACAAAAGGAGTTAAAGTACAATTATCTACTCAGAGACATGGAGCGTGGGTTGTTCTTTTCTTTTTCTTTCCATAGCTCTATCTTTCTCATCTTTTCTTTTAATCTACTTTCTCTTTATCTTTTATAGAAGAGAAGAACCCTTTTTGGTCTCCATGTGCCTCGATAACCTTCAAAACATGGTAGTGCATCATCTCACCACGAAAGACAAACACCTAAAAAAGTATTTGGGATATGCTGAGATCAAACTAGTGCATGGATTTCTCATAGGATCTAGGCCAAAATGTGACACGTTATTCCCATTAGGTTTTTGCACTGCATTTCGCCATAATGCTGAGTGCAAAAGCATAGAATCTTCATTCTTTCTTTGGTTAGAAAGCATTGCAAAGTGAAGGGAAAAACAAATATATAGAAAGTGACCAAAAAGAAGTTATAAGTGGTAACATGTCATACACTAGAAAAAGAATAAATAATGATAAGACAAGCTCAATGGTGTTGTAATGTAATGTAATGTATATATATATAAGTAAGTTTCAATGAACTGACATATGCTTTGCAAGGAATGATCTAAAGATTAATGAAAGAGGGATTTGTTATAGTAGTAATATGTAATATTTTCAGAGCAGTTATGAAGTGATGAGAAAATTTATGTATTATTAAGGAAGAAAAAGGTGAGTAGCCCAACAAACCGTAATGATGAATAATACTGGAGCTGTGTATGTTGAGGTTGAGGTGGCCCCTAAATTTGGGCATCTTTTGATCCACAATTGTGATGAGAAATTTGTGCAAAAGTGGAGCAGTGAGTAGTGATGGCACCAGAAACAAACCATGTGAGTGGGGGAGACTTATCTTTAATTCCAAAAAGAGAAGTTTGCCTGTGCAAGTCCAAAAGTCAAAGCATCAAATCAAAAAGATGAAAAGTCCCTTACCTTCCCTTCCCCTTCTCCCTTCCTTTATAAAAAGAAAACCAACGTGCAAGTGCAATCATACACATTTTAGCCTTTCTTTTTACGTTAATTAGCAGTAAATACTACATAGGAACTGGCAGGGGCCGCCCTCCCACTGTGATCGATGTATCTCTTGTTGCCTTTCGTGTTTTCACCTTGTTTAATCACTAATCTCCATCAAACGAGAAAATCTAGAGTAACATTTAACCGTTATATGTAAATAATTAAATTTAGATGAGCGTTTTAAATTTTTATTAAATTCTATATTTTTATTTAATTATCTAGTCAACTCACACGTCGACAAAAAACTCACTTGTAGCCACCACATAAGTTGACGAATCATTAAATGACTCACTCATCACACATAATGAGTTAATAAGACAAGATGATTTGCTCTTTGAAATTTTTACAAGTTAACAAGTTATTTACTCGTTTGTCGTGAGGAGTCAACAAGCGATTCACTCGTAAAACATGACAAATTGACGAACAAGAAGATCTAGCTTCCAAATTTCTCTAAGTAATCGAGTTATGTACTTGTTAATCGTAATGAATTGACGATGTTGACGGATCATCTCATTTAGAAGAATATCTGTGTATTTTATTTTCATCTATATATTTCAAGTATAAATATAATCAGTGATTTTAAAAATAAATATCTATCTAATTATTGGTTAATTATATTAATAACGAAATACTTCTATTATATTTTTAAGTTTTATTATCTCAAACCAACTTTTTGTGTTCATAATTCCAATAATCAATAATTAGTTCAATTATACAAAACCCTGTAACCCACTATTTATTTGATCGATTCTTTCGTAATATAGATCTACTGTCACTATCATTATACCAAAACCTATGGATAAATTAAGGACAAATGATTGGTTAGATTAACCAGCTCCAACATCTCTTAAATAATCCCAATAATTATATAATTCATCAGAAATCTTTCTATATTTTCAATTTATCCTGGAAAAATAGTTTGTCAGAAATTTGGTCACTGACAAAAATTAGAACCAATTACATATAAGTGTCTATTCGAACTAATTTAGATATATGTATATACGAAATTACCATTAAATGAAACAACCATAAAGTAAATTACATCAAATGTACACATCCATTTAGGGTTTTGCTGATCCAATTTTATAGAAGGACTATAATAATGAAAAGAACATAGCAGTCCACTTGCATCCGAATTTTGTGAAAGAAACTAAAGATTTGATTAACAAGATATTTAACTCATTTGACAGATGAAAGTGGTGCAAAAATATTAATTATTGCACGCTTCTACTGCTTTTCATTATGTTTTTCACTTTTTACCTCTGTCAAATTTTAATTAATTATAGAAACTTGTCTCATTATGTAGCATTTTTTTTAACCTGATTCTAACATTAATTTGAAATAAATTCTGTAAAAAGATGTCTAACATACTATACAATTTATTATTCCCTTAATGTCATTTGGATGAAGAAATGAAAAACCACTTCTGAGTTGTTTGAAATTAGTATTCGTGTTATAGGTATTATTATCCTATATTTTGTACTCTAAATGACATCATTTTCTCGATAATATTTACATGAAAATAATGAGTTGTTGTTATGATAAGTGATAATATATAACTAAATTTTTATCCCAATTATATGTCTTCTTAGGTAATATTAACGTATGAATAATCGATGCCACATAGAATGATATGCATCATTTGGGATGAGAGTTTTAATACGTATCATAATATTACTCTTTTTTATTTTATAAATAAATTTTTACATTTTTCCAAATGATGAAGAGTGAAGTTAGTGTGCGTGCACTTAGAATAAACCAGAAGATAAATTGAATATGATAAAGCTTTTAATTCAAAAGAACTTCAACATTCGGTATGTTAAGAGAGTGAATAAGAAATTTAGTTTCTTTTAACTCTAGTTAACAATAATTATAAACTAAAATGGAGTTGAAATTTGGTAAAACTTAAAAAAAAATATTAAACTCGAAAGCACATTATATTAAGGATCCACTTCGAAACCCATTTATCAATTGTATTTAGATTGAGAAAACTTAAATACCTAGAAAGATAAATCTCAATACTTCAACGAGAAATGAAGAATGTATATTAAAACAATAAGAATTGAAAAACCTCACTGGCTGAATCCTACAAAGTGAACAGAAAAACAAGAATGAGTCAGAGTTATTTACAAAATTTATAAGGATGATAAAAAAAATAATAATAATAATTTTAAATGGAATATATTAGAATTGAAGCTTCTTTGGTACTTGGTCAATGGAATACATGTCACCTCTTTTATCTTTGATCAAAATACAAGACACTTGCTCCTCTAGTTTTAGTAAGGCCCATAGGATCCATTTGTCGAAGTTTTTAGGCTGTGCTATGAGGGACATGTAGCCCATGGTTCCGAAACCACTTCAACAATCTATTAGTAGTCAATGTGTAAAAGGTCCATCAGTGACCCATATATATGGTCTCTCTATTTGCGATTGGATTGCGAACCCACAATTTTATCTATTGATTATGGAACTCCCCATTTAGGATCTTTTGATTCTTAAAATTTTAATCATTCATCTTATTACTTATGCTTGCTTCCTTCATTGAAGTTCGCAGCAAATCCGTTATCAGGAGATGTATAACTGCAGATTTGCACATTTGGTAAAAACTTCTCAGGCAATTAGAGTTTTGATGCTTTCGTTGGAAAGTGTTAAGCCTCTTCTAAGGGCCAGTGACCTCCCATGTGACTCATTACGGCGGCATTGCACGGGTATCCGTCATCATGGCCTCGGTGTTTTTGACAGCCCACACGGTTCACAGGCCATGTTGTGAAACCCCTTGGATCCATCCGTGGCGCGCACAATAAAAGCTACCAAGTTTCTAAAAGAACTAAAGTTGCACAAACTACTAGCTATACTTGGTGGTAGACTAGCACTCGATCCTAATAGAAAGTATCGCAGTACCACAATGGACATATTTATACATTTGTACCACAAGACTGGTGAAATCTTTTCCAAGGGTTAGCCTTTCCATTTTCAAAAATAATTTACAGAGATTGCAGTTATTTAGTAGAGTGTAACATCCGTGAAGCTAATATTGGCAATGTTGTTACAAAAAGACTGGCAAACTAAAATTTACTTTCAATCTCATTCCGGCTCAAAACCCAACTGAAATACTCAAATCTACCTCTTTAAGTAAGTTCAAAAAACCTTCGGAATATCAATTTCCTCAGTCATCATCGGAGGGCAACCTGTACGTACGAGTAATACGAATCTGAAACAGAAACAACTACTTAGTACCAACCATAGAAATCAAAACTGTGATTCTTATAGGAACAAAATTGGAACTTAAAATGGATCCAGTTACAATATCAGACATCTTGAAGGCAGATGGTTAAAAATGGGAAATACCGCCCAGATACCAAATAGACCTGAGAATACTAGGAAAAGTTCATGTTCATGCCTTGTGTTATTGTGGCATAGAACCAAAGTAACAGCAGCAGATTCAGACAAATTGATACATGCGTTAATTGGCAGGGAAATTAAGCACCATTTTAAGTATCACAATATAGTACAGAATTATTTAGCACAGACCTGGGACTAAGGCAGGTTTATATAAATGAACTATTGGCCCAAAAATTAACCTAGGACCATTAGCAATATTTCAAGGATGAAACCACTACTAACCATCTGCACCCATATCCAGAAAGTTCCTTCTTCTTTTTGTATATTTTAAAACTTAAGTATCAGTGGCTTTGCTAGATCTGGAATGGTGACTCCTCTTTATGCAGAAAACGATAAATGCATTTTAATATTTTACCTGAGCAAATGCATAAATTGCTCGCAATATTCTGCAATAATCAGTTCCAAGCATTTGAATGACAACATCGGCAAGAAATGTTCCCCACATTCTGCAAAAAATGGCAATAAATAAATATGGACATATTTGAAGAAAAGACACCATCAAAATAACTAGAACATTAACTTTCTAATAACATGGCTAAAGCAGTTTACCAAGACTGGCTCACAACTTATCTAAAGTTGAATCTGACTGCAATCAAGAGATTGATAACTTCAATGGATGACTAAGAAAGATCAAGAATGCACTTAATGGTTATGTGTGACCAGCAAAGAGACCCAAAAACAATCTCCCTTAAATAAACTCTAACATTCTTAAAAGAATGTTTGACCACATTTCTTTAGACTTCTTTAGTACCAACAAAAACCCAAATAGAAGTTAATCTTAACTTTAGAATAAGTTTAATCAGCCACTGCAAATAACATGGGAAAGAAGGTTCAAAAAGACAGAAATCGTCAAACTAAGAACCTGCTGCCTGAAATTGTACGGCAACCATATCATGAACAGTAGCACTAGAATAACTCATTATCCATTTAGTTCTCCTTTACCCCATAATCCTGCATATATTGGCTGTAGTTTTGCAACAGACCAAGGCAGTATTGACTAAACTTGAGGTTCACCTCTCCTTGGCTTCATCCTTTCTTTCTTTGATGCCTCAGATGAATCTCGATAGTACACATTAATCTTAATTCAATCATATAGAATTTTGCACATCAAGTACAGAATTGAGTTTATCCTTTGTCAATCGAGCACATAAGTTGTAAAACCAAATGAAGAACATTGCCTGGTACAGTAAACCCTTGTCACAAAAGTAGGCACAATCTCATCCTTATAGTTTTTGTGGTCTATCCAGAATCAATTCTCTTCCAAGAGAGGTCTTCGCAAATTTGATCAACTTCACCTCTTCGTTGTCTCTTTATTGTATCAGAACACTTTATGTTTAACTTTTTTACCAATGAAATGATCATCAAAGTGTTAACGCAGTATATTGATACATCAATAATCCTTAAAAAAGAAACTAGCAAGATAAGATGACATGGAGAACCAAGTATAATCAAACGTAGCATATACCATAACAATCAATTTATGTAGCTTAGGCTACCATAACAAGCCCTGTGGTGAAAAAAAAAAAATACACACAACTAGTTTAACATTTAACTCTAAAGATCAACATCAAATCCTATGAATTCTATGGATTATGATAGATGTGATACAGAGTGAAGTGAATACAGAAATGTATAGTATGGATGGCATGTACTAGAATACCACATAATAATGCATATGAAATGTGTTATTAAAATCACAATTTCCAGTTAAATGCACACCTTTTGATGTACAGGTATCCAAGCCACCTTTAGGTTAAAAATTAGGTCTCCAAAAGAATGAAAACACATCACGTAAGAGAATTGGAAGTACAGAATTTGGACCAGGACTTGCTCAGAAACAAACAATTCTCAAACTGAATCACTGAACGTTACCTTTTCAGAACACATTAGTCAGACGAAAATGCGTCTTGGCTATTGGAGGAAATGTGACCCAATTCACAATTATAAGTTGATTGAAGTTTAAACAATTACGATCAATTGAGAAACTGAACTAGATCTGTGAGTTCAAGTTTAAAACCATTATAAGACCAAAAAACCCAAAGCTAAATAGATCTAACCCAAGAAAAAAGTTCATAATTTCAACATACAACATTTGGTTCCATTATTGTACAACACTATAGCATAGAAGTATAATGAAGGTTACTACATCAAAATCATGATTTTTTAGCCATTTAGAGCTACACTGTCCAGACTAGAGAATATTTCTACGTGGAGGACACTTTAAATTCTAGGATTTGATTATGTGAAATAACTGATAAGTTATCACTTAATTTAAAAGCTTAAGCTTATAAAAGTAGAACCAACAACAGTATTTAAGCTCTGCAAACCCCCTTAGGTGCACTTGCACATGGACCAAACACAACTTCAAAAACAACTTACTATTATTGTAATTAGAGGAATGCTAGTAACACTCTCTTTCCCACTCTTTTGCTTCTCCTTAAACTTTAACAATTGATAGTTAAATTAATGATTCACTTGCCATTATTGTAGTTTAATAGTTTTATGGACACGTGTCAAAACAAAAAAGTAGAGAGTGACAACAGAGTGTTTCTAGCATTTCTCTTGTTATTATTTGGATTAACACAAGTAGGACATGAACACAAGACGATTTGGTCAACATAGCTCCAATAATATGTCAAGTTATCAGTTGACCCGAAAGCTTAAGCTTATAGTCAAGCGTGCAATAATAGTTTTCAAACTCAGAACAATAACTAAATAAGATGAAAAAGACAAATGAAGTCCAGAATCAACAAAATAAATAACTAACTAAATAAAAGTACAAAGCCATATTGCAAAAAGGAGTCCATACATTGGCCCAAGAAATGCCACCATGCTTCTAAAGCCCAGATATTTTGATGCTGCACCAGTAAGCCCCTGTCCACAATTTTTTTTTTTTAAATATGAATTCACAATTACTAACGTGGAACTGTAATAGCGTACTCAATAAATTTTATTGTCCCATAGTATTAAATAATTAGGACATATTTTGCGCTGGTTGTATTATCGACAATCAACTTGGTATTGTTTTTTAATTGCTATAATTCACAAATTCAAATATTTCATTAACAAAATTAGGCCTTCTGCTGTAAGTGTCCTACATTAAATCTAAATTATAAAATTGTTTATGTTTATGAATAGTAGTTATATTTAGCCATGAAACTATATGACCAAGTACAAAAGGAAAAAAAGAGTATCACACACAACTTCCAATGAAAGAGCTCTTCAACACCCCAGGTTGGAGGGAGAGATGAAGTGAGAGAGGGAGAAAAGGAGACAGCTCATTAACATTATCCCAAAAATCTTACAAATTCAACTTATTCCCTTCTACAGTCATATAACTTCCAAGGACAGTGTCTAATGCATTTTAAATAGACCTTATTGTTATTAAGGATATAAAGATATAAGAACCTGCTTTGCTGCAAGTAAGGCTGCTCTGGACTCCAAATTAATAGCAGCTAATTGTCCACCCTAAAAAAAAAGAAAGCATAGTATACAATTCAGGTTTGCCCTGCAACACGCTGTCATTTTATGATAGTAGCTCACACGAAAACATTGGAACAATATAGAAGGATATCTAAGATTGTAGCCAGGCAATGAATTGAACCAAGTAAATGATGCAAAAATATAGAACACATCAGCCATTCACATCATAAAGAATCACCATCTTGGATGTAGTTCCTAAGCAGCTTAAGCTTAGCCACATGTGTCAGCCTTAGAAATATTAAAGTTTCATTTCTGTTCAACTCTAAATAACCTTCATCCGATCTAATGGAAATCAGCTACAAAAAACCTTGACCCATGAAGCCAAATATTTAAAGTTCAGAATATTGATGGCAAATTGCAGCTGCCCTATCAGTCCCCAGGCCAACCCAATCTAATCAGGACAGGTTTTTTGTAAAGAAATAATTGCATCGGTGGATTAGGTAATCAAAACAAGCGACGACACAGGGTTGGCAGAGTCAGATCATGCTGCCTGCCCAAAGTAGACTATTATACAATCCATTTATTCACCTAAAAGTGGTTTGTTTTGGTTTTGCAATGAAAGATAAGGTTGCAAGTTGAAACAGGCTAAGCCAGAGATTAAATTGCACTCTCAGAGTGGTAAGAGAGCTTCACAGGCTTCCTGGTCCAAGAAACAGAGCATAGGTGGTAGCTGTTCTTGAGATGAGAGGGCAGGGAGAAGTTAGGGTCTCCACACCCTGTTGCTATTTCTAATTCAGAACATCCATCAATTGACACGTGTCTCTGTTACCAATAGACTAATACAATCAGCAGAAACTTGATTATAAAACATATGTATAGACACATTTAGACTCACATACAAACAGAAGTATATGTATGTTCATATATCTATGCAGAGATTTATCCAGGCATTAAAACTTTTTTTTTTGAATAAAANGTTAAATGAATAGGTACATGTCCATAAATACTGAAATCTTATACAAGATCCATAAAATTTTAGGGCATTCAGGTACAAAGTAGAGTTAGATTAAAGGTTAGCTTCTGCTTGAAGGCACACATGTTAAAGAGATTAATGCAAACCATATACAACAATAGAGAAATTTCATAAAACGTCTATCTATATAACAGTTATCTACATTTAACTCATCTAAGAGAACATTAAAAAAGAGATGCAGCATATAGAGAAACCACTGCTTATAATGAGGATCTTCACAGACAGAAAACTTAGTTATATTTTCGACATGTGACAGATAAAGAAGACTTATGTGATACTAAACATGCACCTTCTTGAGAACTTCTTTCTTTATCTGATAGTTGGCAGCCTCTAAGAAGACCTTCCCAGATAATCTCCTTGCTAACTAACACAAGGAGAAGACTGGCTTAGATTTATGATCAATATACCAAAATAAAAGAAACATAATCGATAATAACTAAAAGATTAAGAAATAAAATGGATTAAACTAATGAAATTTCCTACCAATTGATAAAGTTTCGCCAAAGTATATATACCACCCCCCTAACAGTAAAGAAAGGAAAAAGAGAAGAATCTGGATCAGCTAAAAATTAAGAAATTAAAAGAAACATCCACAAAGTCTGCTAATACTCATTGAAAAAGTACCTTCAAGATCATAGACTTGAGCTCCGCTGCCCCAACCTTCAAAGCAGCAAAAGATTGCACCTTCCACTGACTTAGTCCAAGTTCTAGACTACTATCACTATTGTAAGCTTTAGAATTTTCCCACAAGCCTGGAAAAACTC